>KK900287.1:32367-47624 GCA_000696445.1 Aquilaria agallochum
AAAAAAAAAAAAAAGTACTCCTACTGGAATTGCAGTCCAATGATAGTTCACATCACGATTGTACAGAAGTTGGGGGTGAGTGTAACCCAAAGCCAGTTCAAATCGTGACTCAAAATCAATAGTCAAACTGATCATAGTTTTTTTGAGAGAGTTACAAAATACTCCCACAGACTTGGTCAAATTTATACTGGAGGCCTTATTCAAGTCTTATTCAAAAGGCCAAAGTACACTAGAGGCCCCTGAACTTTCTCAACTCACACAAGTTGGTCTTCAAACTTTAACTTAGTTAGCAGAAGGCCTCCAACTTTGCAACTTGGTACATCTTAGTCCAACTTGTTGACTTGACTCATTTTTTTAATGGCTTAAATATATTAAGAGATCTCAAATTTGACAACTCATTTAAGTTGGCCATTAAACTAGAACTTTGACTACACTAGGCCTCAAACTTTACAATAAACAATGAGTATCATAAAAATCAATTAAAACTAATTATAAATTAATTAAAATTGATTTTTTTAGGTTCGGTAAAGAAAAAATTTATGAAATTAGTTAATTCATAAAAATTAAATTCAGTAAAGAAAAAATTTATGAAATTAGTTGATTCATAAAAATTAAATTAAGTCTCTCTGGTTTAGACCCTATTGTAGATCAAGTTTTTGGATGAATTGACCTAAAATTAGGGCAACAAAGAAAAAGAAAAAGAAAAGAATGCTTGCATAATTTGCATGACTTGTAGTAATTAATATTAGTTATTAATAAGGTTGTGAATAGAAACTTGTTCATGGGCTATTTTATTTTGTATTTATTCATAGTTTGTAAAGTAAAATTATATTTTATGCTAAGCACCGGAGAGTGGGAAAATTAAAGCTAATTAAAATTAAATAAAAATATCGGAGTGTATAAGTTATATCGGTTATTGAACCTTACGACCAGCTGCTCAAAGGAGATTCCTTCCTGCTTGATCTCTTGGGAGAAAACCTTGCAGACTAAGCTACCGCACTTGGCATTGAAGTTGGTGATGGCCTGCTTGAACTGCTCGGCGAAGTTGGCGAGGCAGCGAACAGCGGCGGCGTCATCCGAAGAATCAAGCTGGTGGGGCTGGTCCATTGTGTCAGCGGCGTGGGCGACAACCTTCGTGAGAAACTTTTTGCATACGCTGGCCGATGGTTGAACTCGTAAAAAATAATTTCAATCTCACTAACAACTCAAAATAAATAAATTGGTATTCTAGTAGTGAAAACCATATCAAATCTCAAGGGAAATTTTTAACTGAAAGCTTCCTCATAAAAAACTGAAATAAAAGATTAGAGAAGGATTGTTTGCAATCAACAATAAAATTAAAAATAATCGGAGAACAAAAATGAAGAAACTTATCAAGTAAGAAATAAAACAGAACAATTAAAAATGCAAACCATGACATCAGTCAACATCCACTATCGAATTCCTACAAGTAATCATCAATGCATAGATAGATTAATCAAGCATTTGAATATTAATTGTTGGAGCTATCTTCCTATCCCTCCTTAGTTGTAATTGATCAGAAAAAAAAAGTGATCTAATTACCCCTAACTGCTAAATAACCTAAGACAAGCGCTTTAATTAATTTAACAATTACATTAAAAATTATTGAATGGGCCAATAATGCATTGCACAAAACAACGGCTGACTTTTTAGTGGCTGTTCAATCACTCAAGGAGGAAAAACTTGTTTTTGTCCAAAACATGTTGACCTAAAATGATAGCCACATCATCATACCTGTTACGTAAGGAAGTTAGATTTTTTGTTTCTCATTGCTTTCAATTGCTTACTCACAGTAGTTGTTTAATTTATTCTGCTAGGTAGTTAAGTTCAAACCACAATCGAATTTGCCGACAAGATAATAGAAAAGAGGGGAGTAATAGTATTCAAAATGACCAAAAGAAAATACAACACTTGATACTTAGCATCTTGATGCTAAGGAGTGATAGGTATACTTGCCTTAGTTTCTCATACTTGCATTTTCATAATTAGGTTAAGGACACACCAACTTTTAACCCTAAAACACAGGTATCACACTATCACTGCACTTCGTCCACAAATGATGAATCACACGAAAAACAACACTTTCAATCTCACTCTTAGACCTCCTAAGTCCCGACGCTCAATTGTTAGTGGTGACCCTCGCCCTCAGCTCTTCATGACGGGCTTGCCTCTCTTTCAATCATCTTCCCTCTCACGCTCCACATGATCCACACAAATATCAGGGCCTGCTACGAGCCTATGACCTTCAATCAAAGCCAATAAGCTATCGGCAGTGACCATTGTGCCTCACAGTCTTACCTCTTTCTTTGTCTCTCACATCTCGCCATCTCGTCTCCTTCATCCCACACCCTGACTAGTCAGCCATTGGGTGTTACCCACCATCGAACATCAAAACTTGCCAATGCAACTTGTCATACATGCGTCTGAGACAAAACTCGATCCAAATCCTACCCTAACTTGAAAATTTTTGGTTAAAATCAATTTCGGTTGTTTGTATAACTAGGTTGGAATCAAGTTAGAATTTTTTGAATTCTAAACAAACTGTAAAAGTTGGCCTCTAACCCAAACCCAACTTGGTAACCCTATTTTTCATCCCTAAATTGTTGCCAAGTTCAAGATGGTCCCATCTGTCTGTTTATTTGTTAATGTAGGACTCTGATATAAATTGTTTGGAGCTGGGACCACGCAAAAGTGTGAAGACATTTCATAATACAACTTGTTGCCCCCAAATGCAACCAAGAGGGGGGTGAATTGGTTGAATTCAAAAAATCACCGAAAATGAGTTTTTAATCTCTTAAACTAAAATACAATTCAAGGAGCTCAAATAAAACATTCTAACCAGAAAATACTACCACAATGATTCTAAATTTTTCTTTGAAAACTTGCTTTGAAGTGTTTTTGAAAACAAACAACTTCAACTAATGAATGAAGACAAATCACCAAGCAATAATCAAGCAAGTAAGAGGAGAGAAGCTTGCACACAAGAATTTATAGAGGTTCGGTCTCTCCTCTTGAGAGCCTACTCTTCTTCTCAAGTTCATCACTTGAGAGTTTTCTTCTCCATTATAAATCACAAGAGTACACACTCCTTTGGTGGTTTTCTCTACCACAATCACTCACTAGTTTTCCTAAAGGCTAACTAGAAACCTCACCAACACTCTTTCCCTTATAAGTTTTCCTAGAGGCTAACTAGAAACCTCACCAACTCAATCTCACCAAAATGGTGTTTACAAGGTTACAAAGTGGTAAGAACAATAAAAGCTCTCAAAGGTAGATAAATAAGTGAAAGCACAAAACTTGGATCTTTTCTCAAATGATGAACATTTTGATGAGCATTTGATAATGAATCTTTGATCTTATTGCTAAGTTAGTTCCCAAAGTGTTTCTTCATGTTTTTATACTCATTTGGGAGCTAAAGAGATGTTGGAAACCTGCTGAGGAAGTCTGGAAAAGGTCCTTAAAAACTAGTGACCGTTTGCTCTGTTTTTCAAGCAAAAAATCGAGTTTCCAGACTTCATGTTAAGTTTCGAGTTTAACGGGTTAAACTCGATTTCGTTCTCCAACGGTAAAAAATGGTTAGTGACAGGTCATTAAAAATTCTATCAGAGTGTCCATGTGGCGTCTTCTGATTTGTCTAAGTGTCATTTGAATTTTTGACTGAAATCGCGCGACTTGTACAATTTGAACGGAACTTTCAGGCTTCGTCTTAACAGGTTAAAATCAAAGTTTAACGCGTTAACAGGTGGTTTCAAAAAGTTACAACAAACTCAGACTCCGGATTAAACTAGTTTAACGTATTAAATAAACTTGGGAGCAACTTAGAAACACTTGTCATTTGCAAAATAAACTTGATTCAAACATTAATATATTTTGATGACCTACCAAATTCTCTTTAAAAACAAGTTTTATCATCAAACTTAAAACATATTTTTTGAAATAACACTTGAAATACTTGGAATTAAAGCACAACTTTAACAAATCTATTTTCACGCAATAGATTAAACACAATAACACAATACACTAGTCATCATCAAAATTAAATATTTTCTTGGAATAAATCCAACAATCTTCCCCTTTTTGATGATGGCAAAACAATCTTTCAAAAAATACATATAACATCCAAACAACAAGCATAAACAATGATTTTCCCCCTTTATTAAATATTATTCAATTTTATCTCTCCATTTTTTTTATCATAATCAAAAAGACATATATATTAACAAAATAATCATGAAAAATTTTCAAACAAAGTTAACACAACATGCAATAAGCTCCCCCTTCTTCAAAGCATATAAAAATTTTTTTCCCCTTTCTAAATTAACAAAATAGCCAAGTATTAACTAATAGGATAGCAACATTATTAATATAAGATCATATCATAAAAAATATTGGAACAAATCCACAATGATCATGGTAATTTCTAACATGTCATATATCTTCTAACAATAGTGAATAACTCATATGTACTCATCAAACAACATATCAAAATCAAATAACACAATGTATCAATAGTCACTATTAACAAAATAAAATCAACAATGTTACCATAAATGAACTTTGTCTCAAGTATTTACCATTGAACTTCAAATCCCCAATTTCTTGGTGCATAGAGCTTCATGTGTATGCTTCTAATTTTTGCTCCATGCTCTAGCACTCTACAACAAATCTCAAATTTTGATCTTTGGTACCCAAATCTCTTTGGGTCCTTGAGGGCTAGCTCCAATAATTTTAGTTTCTTTAGGAACCTATACTAATTTGTAGCCAAAAGGAACTTTTCCTTTTCTAACCATGCATTCATAATAATAATGACCTTTTCCACCACAAGCATGACATGTTACAAATGAACTACTTGATGAGCATGAGGATGAGGATGCACCAATAAATCTATTTCCAAATTTTCTTTCCTTCATTAATGGATTAAAACCTATACTAGCTTTATCATAAACACCCTTTTGTACTCTAAGTAACAAGTCAAGTTTTTCTTTTCCCTTGACAAATCTAGACAAAGATTGTGTGAGATCAAAGTTCTCCTTTTTTAGCTCATCTATTTCTTTAGTCAAGGATGCATTCAAAACTTTCAATTCACCTACTTGTTTGGCAAGTTTTTTAGAATCCTTGTAAAGAGCATTGAATGCATTTTGTAATTCTAAGTATTCACTACCTATAGATATGTATGAGCTAGAAAAGTCACTTGAATAACTTATTATCTCATCTTATTCTTTTGCGATAAGTTATCCTTTTGGGACTTCAAAGTAATTGACTTATTCTTCTTGATGTATCTTTCCTCAACTTGTTCCTTCATTTCATAAGTCAATAACTTTCCAAAGAGCTCATCCACATGTATGGTTTTGATGCTTCCTCCTTCATTGATGGCTTCAACTATACTCTTCCATGGTGGAGGTAAGCTCCACAAGATCTTCCTCACCAACTCCTTATTTGTATACTCCTTCCCAAGTAATTTGAGTGGTGTGAGGATCTCAATGAATCTTCTAAACATTTCTTGAATGCTTTCATTTGGCTTCATGGTAAACAACTCATTTGCCCTCACAAGCATGTGCATCTTGGTGTCCTTCACTTGTGTGGTTCCTTCATATGTCACTAATAGCTTGTTCCATATATCCTTAGCATTACCACAGGAAGAAACCAAATTGAATACATTAGAGGTTAGTGCACAATATATAATATTTATAGCTTTTGCATTCATGATGCACATAAGATCATCCTCCGGTTCATATTCCGTCCAATCTTTTGGTACTTGTTTACCATCAACTACTTTTATAGGAATTTTAGGACCATCCTTAATGATCCTCCATAAAGCATAATCAATTGCTTGAATGTGAATTTCCATCCTAGTTTTCCACCAATTAAAATTTGTAGAATCAAACAATGGTGGCCCAGATGGACTTTGCCCCTCAAGATGCATAAAACTAGTGGTTGCCATGGATCTTTTAATTTTAGAATTGTAAGGTTTTCAAAATAAAAATCACTAAGTTTTGATACCAATTGTTGGCCCAAATGCAACTAAGAGGGGAGGTGAATTGGTTGAACTCAAAAAATCACTGAAAATGAGTTTTTAATCTCTTAAACCAAAATGGAATTCAATGAGCTCAAATAAAATCATTCTAACCCGAAAATACTACCAAAATGATCCTAAATTTTGCTTTGAAAACTTGCTTTGAAATGTTTTTGAAAACAAACAACTTCAATCAATGAATGAAGACAAATCACCAAGCAATAATCAAGCAAGTAAGAGGAGAGAAGCTTGCACATAAGAATTTATAGAGGTTCGGTCTCTCCTGTTGAGAGCATACTCCTCTCCTCTAGTTTACCACTTGAGAGCTTTCTTCTCCACTATAAATCACAAGATTACACACTCCTTTGGTGGTTTTCTCTACCACAATCACTCACTAGTTTTCCTAAAGGCTAACTAGAAACCTTACCAACACCCTTTCCCACACAAGTTTTCCTAGAGGCTAACTAGAAACCTCACCAACTCAATCTCACCAAAATGGTGTTTACAAGGTTACAAAGTGGTAAGAACAATAGAAGCTCTCAAAGCTAGATAAATAAGTGAAAGCACAAAATTTGGCTCTTTTCTCAAATGATGAACACTTTGATGAGCATTTGATGATGAATATTTGATCTTATTGCCAAGTTAGTTCCCAAAGTGTTTCTTCATATTTTTATACTCATTTGGGTGCCAAAGAGATGTTGGAAACCTGTTGGGGAAGTCTGGAAAAGGTCCTTAAAAACTGGTGACCGTTTGCTTTGTTTTTCACGCAAAAAAGTGAGTTTTCAGACTTCGCGTTAAGTTTCAAGTTTAACGGGTTAAACTCGATTTCATCCTTCAACGGTCAAAAACGGCTAGTGACAGGTCATTAAAAATTCTGTCAGAGTGTCCATGTGGCGTCTTCTGATTCGTCCAAGTGCCATTTGTATTTTTTATTGAAATCGCGCCACTTGTACAATTTGAACGGAACTTTCAGGCTTCGTCTTAACAGGTTAAAATCAAAGTTTAACGCGTTAACAGGTGGTTTCAAAAAGTTACAGCAAACTCAGACTCGGGATTAAACTAGTTTAACGTTTTAAAGTATAAACTTGGGAGCAACTTAGAAACACTTGTCATTTGTAAAATAAACTTGATTCAAACATTAATATATTTTGATAACCTATCAAATTCTCTTTAAAAACAAGTTTTATCATTAAACTTAAAACATATTTTTTGAAATAAAACTTGAAATACTTGGAATTTAAGCACAACTTTAACAAATTTATTTTGACCCAATAAAATGAGATTAAACACAATAACACTATACACTTGTCATCATCAAAATTAAATATTTTCTTGGAACAAATCCAACACATCTGGTATATTTCATGAAACAACTGGTTTATTTTTGAGTTGGGACCGCGCAAACGTGTGAAGACATTTCGTGATACACTTGGTTTATTATTGAAGTCGACAAAAATTGAATAGCTACCGTTGAATAATTGCGAAGTCTACAAAAAATGATCTGAAGTAAATTCTTTTAAGTTGGGACCTCGCAAAAGTGCAAAAACATTTCATAATCCATCTTCTATAATTGCGAAGTCGACAAAAATTGATTAGCTACTGATGAACGTGGACGAAGGAAACTGAAAAATTTTCGTTCTTTTTTTTTTTTTTAATACGAGAATTACGTTGTAAGAGAAGTTTATAAGAGAAATCGACATTAATAAGTTTACCTTAGACCTCTATAAAAAAAACTACCTTACACCGCACCCTATATGTCTAGCTAAATTTATCCTTTGATTGTAAAAATGAGAAATATCTTCCAAGAGTCAGGATTTAAACTCTGGTAAACTACAAAATATTATGAACATCATGTGAATTAAGTAAGAGGCTATTTGAGTTGGGACCGCACAAAAGTGCGAAGCCATTTCGTATTACACCTGGCATATTTATGAAGCAGAGACAAATCGATTGCTTACTGCCGGATATGGACGATAATTTGGATATATTTGGAATCATGACGAATTTGTTAGGGCAAAGTTCTTCCCTTGATGTCTTTTATCGCCAACTGGAATAACTCTGGAAAATGCCATTAACCAGCTGAAATGGTTATTTGGCATTAAACGTTAGAGAAACCCGATGAAGTTATGTTATGTAACAAGTTTAGGATAGCCAGTGTTTAAAATGAAAAAAATTATAACCCCTTAAAAAGTTTTGAATAGAAAATATAGTAACAATTATAAAAAATTTGGAACGGAAAATAATGTAATAATTACCTAAATTTTGGAACAAAAATAAAATGACAATCAACAAAAAATTCCGTAAGAATGCTATATAACATTCTAAAATTATGCCATTTACCAACGCGCATTTATCAACAGCTGTATTTTGGTAAATCTAATGTGCAAACAAATTACCAACGTGCACGCACGTTGGTAAGCAAGTTGAAATTTTAAAAAAAAGCAAGGCAGTTACCAATGAGGAGCCGTTGGAAATTTTTTTTAAAAAAAATAAAATAAAATACATAATATTTAAATTAAATGTTATATTTTTTAAAATTATATAACTAAGATTATATTATTACATAAATTAATATTAATAAAACTGAAAAATAATCAATAAAAATTATATTTAGTAAAAATATGTCATATGTACTAAATGTTATATTTACAAAATTCTATATTAACTAAAAATAATATTAAAATTATATAACTAAGATTTTAGTAGCACACAAAAATTTTAATAATGCAATAAAAATTCAAAAATATATAATTTCATAAAAATAACAAAAGATTCACAAAATTGAAAAGAAATTACAAAAATTCATAAGAGGTAATTGAAATTTAATAAAAAAATTTAAAATTAACAAAAAATTTCAACAAATTCAAAATAAATTCAAAACATGAAAAAATAAAAAAAATTACAAAAATGAACTAAAAATTCACAAAATTTAACAAATAAAAAAAATTCATAAAATGAAAATCAAACAACAGATATGAAAAATCAAACAGCCAAAATCGACCACTATATTAACTAATAATTCATACATTGAAAATCAAATCCATAATCAAACAACAGATCTGGAAAATCAAACAACAAAATCAACACAGTGGAAACAAAAATCAGGGAGTCGGGGCGACGAGGAGGCAAGGAGTCGAGACGTCGGCGACGTACCCAACAGGTGTCCGGCATCGGGTACAAGCGGTGAGGCGTGGACACTGGGGCGTCAACGCATGGAGATGGAACAGCGGAGAAGAGGCAACGGAGCAGAGGAAAAACGGAAGAAGGAGGGAAACGATTGGCGGAGGAGACGTAGCAGAGGGAAATGGCAGAGGGATGATGGAATAGGGAGGAGGGACGATGGACGAAGGAGAAGGGGAAGAGACGAGGGGTAGAGAAACAAACGAAGGAGAAGCGATGAGGCAGGGACGGAAGAGAAACAAACGAGAGTGGAGGGAGGAGAAGTGAGGCAGCAGGGCATGAGAAGAAATTAGATAGTTAGGCTATTTATATGGGTTAGGTTAGGGCTAGGTTTAGGTTATGGGTTTTTTTGGACTTCCACACACACACATATATATGATTATATTATATTTATATTTATTATGATACAAATCATATGTTATAATATATGTTATGATATATATTTATACCCAAAAATATGTTCATAAGCATATTACTACTTTACTTTCAAAAATATATGATATACATATCAATATAAACAGACACAGACACAGACACACACACACACACACACACATATATATACACACACACAATATTATTATTATTATTATTATTATTATTATTATTATTATTATTATATATTTAACATTTACCAATACGTCGGTGCATTGGTAACTACTAACGTGCATGCCCGTTGGTAATTACTAACGTGTATGCGCGTTGGTAATTACCAACACGTAATTTACCAACTTGTACGCGTGTTAGAAATTACCAATTCGCGTGCATGTTGGTAATTACTAACACGCGTGCACGTTAGTAATCTGACCGTTGGAAAATAGCTGATTTATCAACGCAGTTGACCGTTGGTAAATTACCAACGCGTTTGACCGTTGGTAAATTTAAATTTTTTTTACCAACAGCCTAATGCGTTGGTAATTACCAACAGTTAGGCGGTTGAAAAAACTAATTTTTTTAGTAGTTCTTACTAGCTTTAATGTATATATTTTCTTTGCCGAAAAAAAAAATGATTTGACAATTAAAAAGACGTGGGCTGCTAGGAATCTCCGCTCCTGCCTCTCTCTTCCAGCTTCACCTAGATATGGAGCCACGTGCCCCCTTTTTCTTTTGTTTGTGTAAATTGGAAACGTTCAGAGCATGTGGCTCTATTAGAGTGGTAAAATTGTTAACAAGGTGAATCACCAAAGATTTTTTGTGCCCAACACAACACTTTCCATGGCATTTTCCAGTGAGGAAATTTAAAAGAGAAAGAAAAATTACTAAAAATCCGGTGAGATTTTCTTAAACCTATTGTTATATCCCCTGATTTTTTAGAAGCCTATGCTTACCCTTCCAACATTAACACCGTTGTTAAATAAAAGAAAAAATGTTTTACTTTGCCCTCCTTACTTTCTAAGAAATAAAATATAAACCCTACTCTTTTTCTTCTGCTTCTCTGTCTCAAGCCTCTATCTTCCTCCCTTTTCGGAGCCGCTGGCCACTGACAGAGCTTCACCGTCGACCCAGCCTTCCCTCCGGTTACTTGTCTGATCCTTCACCATCCGGCTGATGTGAATCTGGGACCAGAATTGACGCCCAAAAGATAAAGGGTGAGCTAAGCAAAGCCTGATTCGGAATAGCCCAACATCGCTCATCATTGATGCCAATTTGAAGCTCAACACCGCTGACCTCCAACCTGTCCAGTTGCGCCTTGAGGCTCCTCTCTGGTGCAGACCCATCAAAGTAAAAAATGTCGAAGAGATTGGAATTCGTGAGCATGACAGGATACTTCCTGAGGCCGACGGAAATCGGCGTTGCAAATAGTTGGAGTTTGAGTATGCCGCTCTGTCCGACGACTGGGCTCTCACCGCTGCTCTCTCCTACGGTTGGGCTCCTGTCGCAGAAATGCTCCTAGCATCTCATTCGTTGACCGCCGAAAAATAACAGTGGCTCCGAGCAAGAAAGTGATGAGAGGGGAGAGTGGCTTGTTAGATATATAAGTTAGGCGTAATTTTTTTAAGGAACAAAGTTAGGTTGGCAAAATTAGACATTTTCTCTTGTCTTTTGTAATAATGTATTAATGTTAATGTTAAAGGGGGGAAATATATGTTTATGAAAATTGAGGACATAAATGTAGGTTTTAGCAAACCTTAAGGGATTTTTGGTATTTTCCCAAAGAAAGAAATGCGTCTTTCTTTTCAAGATTGTGCATCTTGCAGGTGCATTATTTTATTTTGAAGTCTCAAATATTTTTTAGCTAACTGACTTGAAATGGCTATTTTACCAATTAATATGATTTATTTTTTAATGCAAAATTATACTTTCTCTCTCCCAAAAAGGGTAAATAGGTTTTTTTCTGTTAAAAAAAAATAAAACATTTATCTAGATGGTCTTAACATTCAATTTACGTTACTTTCATTAAGCTTTGAAGTGAGTGTTTTTAACTTCAATAGCTCAGTTCCATCTTGTGTAGATGATGATCTTCTATACAATCTTATCCCTTATGTGATACACTTTTTTGTCATCTACCAACCTTTATTAATGTTGTTGTTCTATAATTGTTATTAAAGCATGTGTGGATGGGGTGTTTGCAGGAAACGGATGTAGCACCAGCTCAGATGGAGAAGCATTTGCTGATGATTTTCTTAGTCGCGGTTACAAAGACAGGTGCTACTGAAAATTCACTCTGAATTGAATGCCCTGAGCAGATGGAAGAAGAATGAGGACAAAATTTTAAAAATACTACTCAATTTATTTTACAAAATACTTTAGATATAATTAGTGATCTGTGGCATCTAAAGGATGCATTGTTTGTTGTACCTGAGAAGCGGATTTCTACTCACTTCATACGTCCAAAAAATAAGAAACTCATTCGTTGGTTTGTTTTAAAAAGATTGAAATATTTTCCCTTTAAAAAAGTTTTTAACATCGAATTTACCCTACTACCATTTTTAGACCCTCATTGTATAAAACTCAATAAAAAACATTCTTTTTTAATTGTCATTTAAATTCTCACTACATAGAACCCAAAGTTGAATATTTTTTTTCTTTAATCATCATTTAAATTCTCATTACATAAAGCTTTAAAAGATTTTTTTTTATCTAAAGTCATTTTTGGCTCTTGAACCTGAATAACCCGGACATTCAACCCCCTCAACATTCACTCCGTTTAATTCATCCCCTAAATTTAGAAAAAGGGTATGCTTTTGACCTCTTTACCTTAAAACAACACTTGTTCCCATTTGCTTCTCCTGTTTTAATACCTCTGGTGTTAATGAATCAGAGCAGACCGCCTCTATGCCATCGTCATCCACAACAGGTCCGAAAATTGCCTTTGTGATTTATCAGTCCTAAAAAATATTTTTTTCCTAGGTGTTATCTTTCTCATCTGTTGCGCTCAAAGCAAATGTTAACAACGATGCTATCGTAGTCCAGATCGACGCACCCACTGGAGATAGCGAAGCCAACCTGATCACACTTCTCAATTATATTAGTTCAGTCTGTGCCTATAGAATTCTGATTCGACTGGAGAAATTTCCGTTTCTAGCGTTGCATATAATTTGAAATATTCTTAGTTCAATGTGCAATTTTGGTCTATGATTTTTTAATATATAAAACTATGAGCGTGGAGCGATAGAGCTTCTTAGTTTTGGCTATGCTCAAGTTTTCTTATTTGTTATAATTGAATTTCAAAAGGCTACCAAATGATTCAACCAAGCACCAACCTTTTGAAATGATTGTTGTTGGGCAATGCATTATCAGAAAACCATGTTCGTTAATGTGATCTTTTTTCAGAAAAAAATTACTTCATTCAACCTTAAGTTTCTCCAACATAGAATGTTAAGGAACAGTTATAAAACCCTGATCATCAAGCTGAGTTTGGTTTGTTAGGCTTGGTCAATTTTTCATATGCCAAAATTTAAGGTTCAAGATGTTCTTCTATAGCCCCTTTGTTTGTGCCCCTAATTGGTCGCATCACTTTTGGATGGGCAATGGCTAGATCTTATCATGTTATCGTCTACTGGAACCTATCATAGCTCTGATTTCAAATGGCTTTCGTTGTCCATTTGGTCACTTTATCATTTCCATTTTCGATTCCTACTTTCTTTGTTCTCTTCACTCTTGTCAATTTTATTACACGTTTACAGTTATTAATGTTTTATAAGCATTTTCATATCTTGGTTCAAACATGCATGATCATTGCCTGCGTAGATCATTGCTAACAATCACTTATTAATAGTCCGAAATTACATAAATGTTTGCTTTGGGAAGTTTTNGACAACGCATGCATATTTCTTATGCAGGGTAGGCTAAGTAACTAGTTGCACGTAATGATTTAAGGTATTTTACAAGTAATAACTAGCCAACTGTAACTTAAGTGGGATCATAGTCCCCAAGAGCCTACCAGTGTTAGTAGTTTAGGGCACTGGGGCCCTGTTCCGCCACAAGTTTTCTTGGGAAGCAATTCAAAATGGAGGATTTGCTGTAGGCGTCAGTGGAGATGCTAGGGAAAGATAGCATGGGGATGGTATATAAGGTGGTCTTGGACGACGACTCCCCATTGGCCGTGAAATGGCTTAAGAACACCAACCCTTATTCCAGAAAAGAATTCGAGCAATACATGAATGTGATTGGGAGGCTTACGCATCCACCAACTGTTAGAATTGGAGCTTATTAAGATGTGAGAGAGGAGAAGCTTCTCGTTTAGGGGCAGCAAGAGGTATTTCAACAGAGGCAATAAACATGAGCAAACAGCGTTTGTGGTTAAGAGCTCACATGACACTCACAAAGGCCAAAAGAGCTAAAGTGTAAGTATTGTTTTTGCAAGTTTAGGCGGCTAGTTGGATCTATTCATTGTTGTGGGGCTTAAGCATCGGAGTCACTCAAGTTTAAGGACTAAAAATGACTTTAGCTTTTTTTTTTGTTTCTAATTTTGGTCTTAAGGGTAAGATTAAAAAATATCTTAAGTTATATACAATTTAATTTTTGTACATAAAGAAACATTTCATCCTTTATAATATGAAAGGGAGTATTATTTTTTTTAGTTGCTTTATTTTGGAACTGAACTAAATTGAAATATTTTGGTTCATTTTGAGAACAGTTTTATATAGGAAATAATTTTATTAAATTCCTAGCAATTCGAAACCAAAAACCTAACTAATGTCATATTGTTTTACCGAAGCCTGCTTTGCTCCATCTGAGGTTAGGCATCTAATCTCCCAACAAAAAGACTAGTTTAGGGCAACTCCATATCATTTTCCTAAAATTTTGAGAAGTCCCGGATTCTATGCCTTATCTATTAAATAAACTGATTAATTTAGTTCAGTTTAAACTGAATGTATATTTAACTTAAATAGGAATATTTTTTTTTAAATTGTTACTGAAAAGTGTTGTGAGTTGTGGCTGTTGAAGCCTACGGAAAAATTTTCTTCAAGATTTGCCTTATTAACAAGTTATACCAATCCATTAAAGTCACTTGCTTTGGTGACTTTGTTATGGCTTGGGCATTGTGGACAAGATGAAACTTTTGGATTTTTAACAGGAAATGAAGATCAAATCTTCGGTTGTTTGGTGACATTCAAGCATGGACCTTCTTATGGATTAAGTACAAGCGGTCAAAGGCTATTTAAATTGCATTGATTGGAACTTGTATATTAGCCTAGCTGTTTCAAATAACTGTAGCGAGTAAGGCTTATGGATTTTATTTAGCATCTTGCTATAGGATTAGACCTTTTGTATCTTGACTTAGTTTTTATCAATAAATTTGTTGCAGTTCAAAGAAAAAAAAAAAAGAAAAGTCACTTGCTTTAAGCGATTACAGGTTTGCACATAAAAAGAGGGGACATGGCTCCATATTAGGGTGAAGGTGCAAGGGAGACGGCAGAAGCGGAGGTTTCTAGCAGCCCTCTAAAACAACTTAGTACATAATACAACAAATAATTATCACAAAAATTTCATTCTTACTAATGAAAGCATAGGCAAGTAATGCCATGCATAATAAAATTTGTTTAATAAAATTCTACAAATCAGTACATGATTGATTTCTAAAAATATAAAGTGAGAC
>KK900287.1:50015-75662 GCA_000696445.1 Aquilaria agallochum
AAAAAAAAAAAAACTGAACAATTATTAGAATTTTAAAATTTTTCTATAAATACAAGTTTAAAAAAATTTAATTTAAAATTTTAAATATTAACGTCAACAACTTAAACATACCGTAAAAGAAAATCTCATATTCAAGGGTTAAAATTTTCCAAAATAGGATGGACAAGTTGAATTTTTTACCATACCTCAAGGGGTTAGTTTTATTTACCCTCCGTTATGGGGAAAACGAAGGTATGGTCAGCGAGGCAATTGAATAAGGAAAATAATAAATAAATATAATCAAAAACATTGAAAAAATAAAAGAAAAACAAAGATAGTTCAAGACATATTAAACTTTTTAATAGTTCAAGACATATTAAACTTTTAAATTTTTTTTGTGTAATAATAAGAAGCCTTTTTTATTTTTTATTCTCTATTTATCTCATGCTCGCTATTGAAGGGAAGGCAGCGATTAGGGTCCGTGGCTTCGCTATAAGAACATGATAAAAATAAGAAACGCATGCAACACCAGAAAGTTTTGTTGAATGATTTTTCTGTGTAATTCGAACATACAGAGGAGCTGCATATATACATTGAAGCATAACCTACTTCCCTTAAGTAAATACATGGTTTTCCTAGTATAACAACTATTAGATCATACATACAAGGAAACTCAATCAATAATGATCTTCTTTCCTTCTTCACTCCCCCTCAAGTTGGTGTATGAGGATTCATGGCACCCAACTTGCCAAGAAGAAACTGAAACTGTTGCTTGCCTAAGCCCTTTGTAAACAAATCGGCCAGCTGAAGATGTGACTAAAGATATCGTGGAATAAGTTCTCCAGACAGCAGTTTTTCCCGGACAAAGTGACAGTCCACTTCAATGTGCTTTGTTCTTTCATGAAAGACCGAATTGTTGGCTATATGTATAGCTGCGTGATTGTCACAGTAAAGATTTGTTGCCACCGCTTGTTTTGTAAGCAACTCACTTAGTAATCGTCGTAGCCATATAATCTCACTTGATGCCATTGCCATTGCCTTATATTAAGCCTCAGCAGATGATTGGGACACCGTTGGCTGCTTCTTTCTCTTCCAAGATATAGGAGAAGTTCCAAGCTGAATGTAAATTCCTGATACAAATCTTCTTGTCAGGGGGCAACCTGCCCAGTCTGCATCACAATTTGCTTTCAAAGTCATGTTATTTTCTTGCTTTAATAGGATACCTTGACCTAGACAACCCTTTAGGTATCTTAGTACACGGATAAGTCCATTCCAATGCTCCACACGAGGTTGTTGTACAAATTGGCTCAACACTTGCGCAGCATATGAGATATCTGGGCGAGTTATCGTCAAATACAGCAATCAACCTACTAGCCTTCGATATCTTTCTGGCTCCGAGAAGTAATCTCCGAGATATCTTTCTGACATATTTACAGCCTGTGAGACCAATTTCCTTCAAGATGTCTAGTGCAAACTTTCGTTGATTCAGAAATAGTCCTGTTGGTCCTCGAGCAACTTTTATTCCAAGGAAGTACTTCAAGTTTCCTAAGTCCTTGATTTTAAAACGATTGTTGAAGTAGGACTTAAAACTTGTGCAAGCCATAATATCATCAACATATACAAGTAGCCCCATAAAAACTTCTTCTTTCTTGTATATGAAGAGTGTACTTTCAGCCTTTGACTGCACAAAGCCATACTCAAAAAGTGCTTCTGCCAGTTTTGCGAACCAATTTCTGGGAGCTTGTTTCAATGCATACAAGGACTTTTGTAGTTTACATACAGCATTTTCTTTCTTGGAACTGAATCCAGGCGGAAGCTTCATGTAGATCTCTTCACTTAAGTTGCCATGCAAGAAGGCATTGTTCACGTCCATTTGATGCAACTCCCACTCTTTTGCTATAGCTACTGCCAAAAAGGTCCTTACTGACACATGCTTTGCAACTGGCGCGAAAGTCTCGATATAGTCTTCTCCCTGAACTTGACTGAATCCCTGCACTACTAGACTTGCTTTGAAGCATTCAATACTACCATCAGCTTTATATTTGATTCGATAGACCCATTTGCATCCTACCACCTTTTTTCCTGGTGGTAGAATCACAACCTTCCAAGTTTTGTTATCTTCCAACGCCTTGATCTCCATGTTCATTGCTTCGGTCTACCGCTTGTCTTTTATTGCTTCTGTGTAGTTGTTTGGCTCATCATGCATGCTGATGGCCGCTAAGAAAGCTCTATGAGTTAGGCTAAACTTATTATAAGAAATGTAATGTGTTAGGGGATAGGCCTTACCTGCCGACGCTTTTTGAACTGGTTTTCCCTTGGCTGGTTCTAATACAGCATCGCACATATAGTCACTTAGATACTCAGGTCTTCTTCTTTCTTTTTGGGTTCGCTTCTCTATTTGATTGTTTTTAGCTACCTCTTTATTAGAAACACTGTCTCTACTGTGTGCTTCTTGATCCTCACTCAGTTCCACTTGTCTGTCTGGTTCGTTTGTACTTGTTTTTTCTTGGTTGAAAATTGGATCTTTATCTTCATTTCCACACATGTTCATTTCTTCTGTTGATACTTTGTGCTCCCCCTCACTCAAGGCTTCTTTTAATTTTCCTTCCCTGATATTTTTGAATGGGAATACATCCTCATAGAACCATACATCTCTTGAAACAAAGGTCTCTTTCCTTTCCAGGCTATACATTTTCCATCCTTTCTTTCTATAGGGATATCCAATAAAGATACATTTTTTGGCTCTTTCTTCGAATTTATCATTCTTAGGTGTTTGCCTTTTTGCATAGCTAAGACATCCAAATGTTCTTATATGCGAATAAGCAGGCTTTATCCCAAATAGAACTTTAAATGGTGTAAGACCTCCCAATGCACTACTTGGTGTGTAATTGATTAAGTACGTTGCTGTCAAAATACACTCCCCCCAAAACTCCAATGGCAGATTTGCTTGAAACCTCAATGCCCTTGCTACATTCACAATATGTTGGTGCTTCCTTTCAACCTTTCCATTTTGTTGTGGGGTCTTGACATAAGATGTCTGATGAATTATCCCTTGGTTAAGAAAAAATTCATGAAGAGCTCCCATGAACTCAGTTCCATTATCACTTCGCACTGTTTTGACATTGGTACCAAACTGCCTTTCCACCATTGCGCAAAATGACATGAGTGTCTTCTGAGTTTTTGACTTATCATGTAATAAATATACCCAAGTGCTTCGAGTAAAATCATCCACGGTCGTTAAGAAATAATGTGCTCCTAACATTGACGCAGTATGATATTGACCCCATAGATCGCAGTGAACTAATTCAAACGGATGGTTGGCTTTATTATTACTTGAATGAAAGACAAGTCGAGACTGTTTGGCTCGATGACAAATATCACAACCCCACTCTTTATCTCTTTCTGAAACAAGACCACATGCTTCTGATATATAAGATAGATTCCTCATTGAGGGATGCCCCAACCGCCTGTGCCATAGCTCTTCAGTATCTTTTCCAACAATCATTGCGAGTGCGCTATGTGTGCTTCGCAAGTAGTAGACACCATCCTTAAGATTACCCAGTCCAATCAGCGTCCGCTGGATTAGGTCCTGAATTACAAAAACATTCAAATAATAAGTAATAGCACAACCTATATCCTCACTTAGCTTTCTTATAGAAATCAAATTACGCTTGAAGTTTGGTACATATAACACATCCTTCAATTCAATGTTTTCATTAATGAGGATATCTCCTTTCTTTTCAATTTTTAGAGAACTACTATCAGGTATAACAACCCTTTCATCATTT
This sequence comes from Aquilaria agallochum, assembly GCA_000696445.1. Lineage (NCBI taxonomy): Eukaryota > Viridiplantae > Streptophyta > Magnoliopsida > Malvales > Thymelaeaceae > Aquilaria > Aquilaria agallochum. Next base: position 53,783 of record KK900287.1, read on the forward strand.
TCAGCATTTCTAATATTCTTGAGCTCATCCAAATTTCCTGTAATGTGGTGTGAGACACCACTATCCAATATCCAATCCGTCAAATAATTAGAGGGCAAAATCTTACCGGAGAGAGCTTCATGAACTATGCTTGATGATTCACTATTACCTAGCAGTGACATTAACCTTTCAAGTTGATTTTGTGTTAACGACGGCATTTGCACTAGATTTTCAGATTCTCTTATTGTGGCAGCCTGCCCTTGAACCATGTTGGCAGTAGCTCTTCTGAAGCCTCGACCGCCACGTCCTCGACCACGGCCACTTCTACTTGTCCCTCTAGAATTCCAGTTTTCGGGATAGCCAATTATTTCGAAACACCAAGACTTGTTGTGTCTTGGTCGTTTGCAGTGCATACAAACTTCAAGTCTAGCTTCGGAACTTCGAATTTCACTGGTTTGTCCCTTTTGCTCAAATTTTCTTTTGCTGGCAAAGGTTGCGGCTTGTGATTTAGATCCTCTGGCTGTCCTACCTTTTGCTACAATTCTTCTCCTGAAATCATAGCAAAGCATCGGGTGAGAGAGGGTAAAGGATCCATACAGATAATATTAGACCTTACTGTGTTATATCGATCGTCCAAGCTCATAAGAAACATGTAGCTTTTTTTGTTCTCTCTTTCCTCCACCAAGTTGACTAGCGTTATGCATCCCGAGCCGCATTCGCACACATCAATCTTGTTGTGTTGCTACAGTTGATCTCAGATTTCCTTCAGCTTAGAGTAGTACTCTATCACACTGATTGATCCTTGCCTTAGATCATTCAGTTCACCCTTCTGTTGATACATCCTAGGACCGTGTCCTTGATCATATCTTTGCTGCAGTTCATCCCAAAGATCTGCTGCATTTTCAAATGATATGATTGTGGTTTGTATGCTTCGATCAACACAGTTAAAGATCCATGAGACCACCATTGTGTTGCATTTATCCCATGCGAATAGGTCATCCTTGCTGGCTTTGTTTATGCTCAGAGTGCCATCTATGAAACATGATTTTTTTTTTGATTTCAAGGCTCTGCGAAAAACCTTCTCCCACAGGTGGTAGTTTTCCCCGTTTAGGACAATCTAGCTAATGATCATGTCGGGATTATCCGAGGAACTCAGGTAGTATGCAGACGTTGGATCATTGATTGATGTTATCCTTATGCCCAAAGACGTTTTCTTGCTGTCGTTGTTCATCTCTGGTACGAGTCTCTGTACCGCAGATAATATGGACCTCCTGCCAGCGCATGCCAACAACTGCTTTATAGATTACTGATGGAGCAATGGTGAACTCACCAAAGCTCTGATACCATGATAAAAATAAGAAACGAATGCAACACTTGAAAGTTTTGTTGAATGATTTTTCTGTGTAATTTGAACATACAGAAGAGCTATATATATACATTGAAGCATAACCTATTTCCCTTATGTAAATACACAGTTTTCCTAGTATAACAGCTATTGGATCATACATACAAGGAAACTCAATCAATAATGATCTTCTTTCCTTCTTTAGAACAGGTGGTCGCCATGCAAATCAAAGCTCATAAAGCCAGCAGTCCTAAATTAATCGCAGTAAAGAACGATGAGCACGAACGCGTACAAAAGTGCAGTGACAGTGAATGACGGTGAGGGAGCTACCGGGATATGACGATCCCAACAAGGTGATAACCCGCCTCGACTTGGCCACCGTGGCTAGGAATCTGATCCACGCGGAGGACAAGTTTGAGAGGGCTCGTGCCTACTTGAACAGCCAGGAAGATAAGTACGGCAACTTCAACAACGTTGCCANGGAGAGACAATGAAGTACATCAACCACCATGACTATGAGGGCCACTTCGGGGAATCGATGCCCCCAGAGGAGATTGAGAATGGCCAATGGGGCGTCTTCTTCCACCAAAAACCATCATTCGTGCCGGGGGCTTTTCAGGGGCTGTCGTGTACCACCAAAAACCACTACAACACCGAGATCTAGGAGAGGGATCACTTTGACGACACTAGGTGGGGGGTGATTGCGGACAAGATGTGGCGGATCAAGGACAACCAGTGGACAGAAAAGAGCTACCCTCATGTGGTAGAAATTGATATTGGTGATACCAGAATTTACGAGTATAGCGCCGTGGTCAAACTCCTCCATGAATTTGGTTGGTGCCCAACAAATTTGCCTGTGATGTTTTTTTTTAGTTTGATTGAGTGTTATTTTCTGTTTGAACACGGTCCTTTATAAGGCACCACGCGTATGTCTCTTTGCTTTTGCTCATCCTGTTGTGAAAATATTATGCTGAATAAATGAAGTTGAGTGTTATTTATAGAAAAAGCTATGAGCGGTCTCAAATTTAAAACGTTAGATATTGTTCTAGAGATGATGTTTGCAATTATTTTGTATGCCAAGAAAGTACTGACGCACTTCGACTTATCTAAATGGCTCTAGCCATGATCAATGCTTAGAACAAGCGAGAGGTGTGCACTTACAGGTACTACAATTGCTAGTGGCTTAGCTAGGGGGTGTGGGGAGTTGCCGCAGCGCCCCAACAATTTTAAAATAATTAGGAGCATTTCTCACACTTGAAAGTATGTTGGCCCATGGACAAGCAAACATTGTAGTGAAAATTTTCAGCCTGTCAAAAATTCTAGCCAGAAGCTCTCGTGAAAGTCTGACAAAAAATTTCTTATAAATTTCAAATTAAATTTATCAAATTGCACATTGACAGGTACCCAACATATTTTTGATGAGTTATTCTTGCCAATGGAGAAAATATTTGAAATTGTATTTCAAGACTCAATTTTCTACCAATGGAAGCCTTTTGCTCAATTAAAACGGGTGGTAGAGCCATTTTCATATCAAATTTGGCTCCAAAGTTACCATTTTTTCAAAAGGAAATACCGAACCTCTAAAATTCATGTGTCCAAGTGTTTCTCCCGGTCCTTGTTTGCTTATTGTTTGAGTTTTCTCTACTGTTTTAAGTTGGGTGAATTGTTATTATCTTTGAAAATCTTTTCAAAACAAGTTTTCAAAGCAAAACTTTGGATTCTTGTGGTATATTTCTGATTAGAATAGATTTATTTGTGTTTTTTAATTTGTTGCTTAAAAATTTTTAAAAATCGTTTTCAATAATTTTAGAAAAACCATCCAATTCACACCGTCTTCATTGTAATTGAGCAAACATCTTTAATGAGCTCTTTTAATATGTTCCAGCTCAAGTCGAGTTGGAATTTATCTTAGCAACTCAATTTTAGGAAAAGAATATTTGCATCTCTGAGAGTGTGCGTACGTGCATCTTATCAATTGAGTTACAGTCAGAGGTGCTAAAGTAATTAGTCAATTTGACTGTTTTAGTCGTGTAATACCACACAAATAAACATGCGTTTATTCAACTTCAATGTTTAAAACCATACTTATAAATGTGCCTATACAGCACGTCTTAGAAAACAAGTACAACTTAAACATCCGAATCTGCCCCCGGCCAAATAAAACCAGGCACTATAAGAAAGAGTAGCAAAACCCACCGAGTGGGTTTAGGATTGAACAATTTGACGAGCCAAGGCTTGGCCGTCGGGCATGGGCGCGACATAGATGGGCACATCATCCACACTTGGACTGTGTTCCCCTCCGGAGCCAAAGATGGCGTCTAATACAACGACTTTCTTCAGAAACTCCTTGCGCACCGTGTAGTTACGCACGCCCTGGATGCCGAAATTGACGCTGGCCTTTAAAAACTCCCACACGACGTGGGCGATCTTGTACTTTGTCTGGTTGGTCTGGAGCGAGTCCAACATGCTGCAGCCGGAATCGAGGAGGCTTTGGACTGTTTCGTAGTTGGCGCTGCATGACTGGAGGTACTGGACGCGCTCGGTCTCTGACCCGAACGGAATGCTCTTTATCCGCTCGATTTCCTGGCCGTGGACTAGCTTCGCCAGCCGCCGAAGCTGGTCCTCGTTCAGCTCTATTAGTCCTTCTGCCGCTGCCATGGTTATTTCTCACCAGCTCTTTTCTAATATTATTTTCGATCTTGTGAGGCGATCTTACAGCTTCTGCCTGCCTGGTTTTTGTTGAAGAATTCGGATAGCTGCCAAACTCTTTTAGATATATGTATACGTGTTTTATATCTGATTATATTGATTGTAATAGTTAGCCTTATCTTACTTGTATTGTACATATAGTCAAACTCTAGTTGTAACTCATTATATAAAGGAAGTGTGCCTCACAGAGGTATTGAGCGGCTGCAATATCATTGCCTCCATTGTTAAGTCTTTCATGGTATCAGAGCCAACCATTCTTGAATTCCAAGCCATGTCAGACATTAACTCCAACTGTCCTTCTTCGGCTTTGCCCTCAGCTTTCTCCACCAATCCACCATCCTTGCTGCCGTCACCTTCAATGAATCTTGGACATCTTTTAAATGTCCGTCTCACTAGAGATAATTATTTAATATGGAAGGCGCAGTTTCTTCCTTACCTTAGAGGCCAACGTCTCATTGGTTATGTGGATGGAACCTTGGAGTGCCCGCTTCAGTTCATCGCTGCTGAAGGAGACAGTCAGTCGGCGTCAGGTGCTTCTCAAGTAGCAAATCCAGCGTACCAAACATGGTTCCAGCAGGACCAAATGGTCCTCAGCGCTCTTCTCTCATCTCTCTCAGAAGAGATCCTTGGACATGTGGTTTTTATGGCTACAGCGAGAGAAGTTTGGACTGCCCTTGAAAGGATGTTCTCCTCCCAGTCGCAGGCTCAAGTCATGCAAATTAGACTCCAACTGTCGACAATGCAGAAGAAGGACCTCTCTATTGTTGATTATTATCAAAGCTTCAAGAGTCTCACGGACACATTGGCTGCTGTAGGAAAGCCACTTCAAGACTATGAAGTCGTGTCTTACCTTCTTGCTGGGCTTGGATCAGAATACGATCCATTGGTGACTGCTGTCACAACCAGGTCAGAACCGATTGCTCTTAATGATCTATATGGCTACCTTCTGAGCTATGGGCTCCGTCTGGAACACCACAACACAGCTGTTCAAATACCTGCTGGAGCCTCTGAAAATGGATCCTCGGCGAACATTGCCTCCAGAAACAATTTCAATCAGTCAGGACGTGGTGGTGGGAGCAACACGAATCAAAGAGGATGGAGAGGGCGTGGCCGAGGGAGACACAATCAACGCAACTCAGGCAATATGAGTCCAAAAGTAATCTGTCAAGTATGCAAGAAACCAGGTCACTCAGCCATCTCCTGTCACCACAGGTTTGATCACTCTTATTAAGCCGAATCCAGTCATCTTGCAGCAGTAGCTTCTACACCATCCTATCAAATAGATCCAAATTGGTACACGGACTCAGGTGCCAATGATCACATTACTGCTGATCTGAACAATCTTACCATCAGTGAAAAATACAATGGCTCGGATCAAGTACAAGTTGGAAATGGAGCAGGTTTGCCAATCAACCATATTGGTTACTCTCATATCTTAACTCCACATTCCCCTTTAAAACTCAACAATGTTCTGTATGTTCCTTAAATAAAGAAAAACTTAATATCTGTTAGTAAACTCACTCGTGATAATAATGTTTTTGTTGAGTTTCACCCTCATTGTTTCTTTGTCAAGGATCAATCCAAGAAGACAAAGCTCCTACAAGGACCATGTAAAAATGGCTTGTATTTGATGCCTAGCTTCTCCTCATCATCACAACCTCGGTCGTCATTCCTTGGTGAAAGAGTTAGTTACAACCAGTGGCACAAGAGACTTGGTCACCCGTCTTCTTCTATTGTTGCAAAAATCATTCATCTCCATAAGCTCCCTTGTGAGAAACCAGCTTCATTTACCGTTTGTGATGCTTGCCAACAGGCCAAGAGTAATCAATTACCATTTAATAGCTCCAATTATGTGTCAAAAGAACCTTTAGATCTTGTGTTCTCAGATGTTTGGGGACCAGCTTCTATTTCAGTTAATGGTTATCGTTATTACATTTCCTTTATCGATAACTTTAGTAAATTTGTTTGGTTCTATCCCTTATCATGCAAATCTAATGTTGAGAAAATTTTCTTTCAATGGCAAGCACATGTTGAACGTTTGTTAGACAGGAAAATCAAGAAAATCCAAACCGACTGGGGAGGAGAATACCAAAAACTTCATTCTTATTTTCTGTCTAGTGGTATTGAGCACAGGGTCTTCTGTCCTCATACTCACCAACAAAATGGCACAGTCGAACGCAAGCATTGTCACATAGTTGAAACCAGTATGACACTCCTTTCACACGCTTCTATGCCTCTCAAATTTTGGGATGACGCTTTTCAAACTGCATGTTATCTCATAAATCGCTTGCCTAGTCCCGTCATTGATAATGTTTCTCCCATGGAGCGATTATTTCATGTCAAACCCAACTATTCCCTCTTAAAAGTTTTCGGCTGTGCATGCTGGCCTTATCTTAGACCATATAATTCAACCAAATTGGAATTTCGTTCGAAACAATGCATATTCTTGGGTTACAGCAGTAGACACAAGGGATATAAATGCCTCTTTGTACCAACTGGTCGTGTGTATATCTCTAGACATGTTGTTTTCGACGAAACTTTGTTTCCTTTTACTCAACACTCTCATGCACCTATAAATCCCAAACTGTCCTCATCTCCTACCTATCTGCCACCAACTTCTCTTTCACCACCTGTTGAAATACCTATTTCACCAAGGAATGACTCCCCTCTGCTCTCCAATCAATCAAAGTCATCCACCCTTCATTCAACCTCAGCTTCCACGCCCTCATCACCTGAACCGCCTGCTCCAATCCATCATCCCATGAGGACACGTTTGCAAGATAATATAAGAAAGCCAAAACGATTTACTGATGGTACTGTGGCTTATCTTGCAGCTTCTTCTAATGATCATTTAGAACCTACAGGTTTTTCACAGGCAGTTCAGGTTCAGCCTTGGCGGGAGGCTATGAAACTCGAATTTGATGCACTCATTCGCAATGGAACTTGGCGGTTGGTTCCACCTGACAAATGGATGAATCTTATTGATTGCAAATGGGTGTTCAAACTCAAACGACGTGCCGATGGGAGTATTGAAAGACATAAAGCTCGTCTTGTGGCAAAAGGTTTCAAACAGCAACATGGAATCGACTACACTGAAACATATAGCCCAGTGGTAAAACCAGCCACAATTCGCACTGTTCTTGCCTTGGCAGTATCTCAGAACTGGGAAATCCGACAACTAGACGTCCAAAATGCCTTCCTACATGGGTTTCTTTCTGAAGAAGTATACATGAGACAGCCACCTGGTTTTGTTCACCCGAAGTACCCGAAACATGTTTGTCGCCTTCAAAGAGCGATCTATGGCCTAAAACAAGCCCCTAGAGCTTGGTTCTCTAGGTTGAGCTCGCGCTTACTGGAACTTGGTTTCTTTTCCTCAAAGGCCGACAGCTCACTCTTCATCTTTAAACAAGGGGAGGTTATCGTGTATATGTTAATTTATGTTGATGACATTGTGCTTACAGGAAACTCTACTCCAGCAATGGCTAAGCTGATTTGCTCTCTTCAGCTAGACTTTCCACTTAAAGATCTTGGTTCTTTAAATTACTTTCTTGGCATCGAAGTTATTCAGGACAAGCAAGGAATCATTCTCTCCCAACAAAAATACATCCTCGACCTTTTGACACGGACCAAGATGACTCATGCCAAACCTGTTAATACACCTATGTCATCTACTGAGAAGCTGTCTCAACATGGAGGGGAACCATTCTCGGATGTTACTCTTTATAGGAGCACCGTTGGGGCACTTCAATACATTACGCGTACAAGGCCTGATCTCACCTTTGCAGTCAATAAGGTATGCCAGTTTATGCACACTCCCTCTGTCACTCACTGGACAGCTGTGAAACGCATACTTCGGTACCTGGTGCACAGCTCCTCCTTTGGTCTCCGCATCAATCGGTCATCATCATCTCTCCTCAGTGCATTCTCAGATGCAGACTGGGCAGGTTGCCCAGATGATCGACGCTCTACAAGTGGATATGCTATATTTCTCGGCTTCAACCTCATTTCATGGAACTCTCGTAAGCAAGGTACAGTTTCAAGATCTAGCACGGAAGCTGAATATCGTGCTCTTGCCAACACGACAGCTGATCTAGTTTGGCTTCAAACATTGCTCTCTGAACTTGGAGTGTTTCTCTCTAAACCGCCCATTCTTTGGTGTGATAACATTGGTGCCACATATTTGACTTTCAACCCAGTTTTTCATGCACGTACTAAACACATAGAAGTTGATTTTCATTTTGTGCGAGAGAAGNCATCTCTCCTTAGTGCATTCTCAGATGCAGACTGGGCAGGTTGCCCAGATGATCGACGCTCTACAAGTGGATATGCTATATTTCTCGGCTCCAACCTCATTTCATGGAACTCTCGCAAGCAAGCTACAGTTTCAAGATCTAGCACGGAAGCTGAATATCGTGCTCTTGCCAACACAACAGCTGATCTAGTTTGGCTTCAAACATTGCTCTCTGAACTTGGAGTGTTTCTCTCTAAACCGCCCATTCTTTGGTGTGATAACATTGGTGCCACATATTTGACTTCCAACCCAGTTTTTCATGCACGTACTAAACACATAGAAGTTGATTTTCATTTTGTGCGAGAGAAGGTTGCACGTAAGGACTTGGATGTTCGATTCATTTCCTCAAGGGACCAACTGGCAGATATTCTTACCAAGCCTTTACCGTCTCAGTCATTTGAACGTCTTCGCTTCAATCTCAATGTTCTCTCTCGCCCCTTGAGATTGAGGGGGCGTGTTGAAGAATTCGGATAGCTGCCAAACTCTTTTAGATATATGTATACGTGTTTTGTATCTGATTATATTGATTGTAATAGTTAGCCTTATCTTACTTGTATTGTACATATAGTCAAACTCTAGTTGTAACTCATTATATAAAGGAAGTGTGCCTCACAGAGGTATTGAGCGGCTGCAATATCATTGCCTCCATTGTTAAGTCTTTCAGTTTTATAAGCCCGGAAGACATTGTAAGATCTTAATCATGTGTCTTTCAAGATACTAAAAGAAAAAAAACACAGAAACAATACTTTTGTCGGAAGGAATGTGGAAAGATTGTGTTCCCTACGGACAGACCAATTTACTCTCCAACTAAACTTGGCGTAGTGAATTAGTCACAAATAAAGTGGCTTATTAAGTTAGCCATCGTCAAACACGTGGCAAAGGCTGAGGCAATGGTGAGACTCGAATTCTGAAACCATATTAAAGCATCAAACCTAAAATCAACTGTTAATAAGTGATGAGACTTCATCACCATAGAATGTCTTCACTAGCCTTTTTGTTTTGTCATATGAAATTTTCCTACTTAATGTTTTATGTTTGCCCAATTTTGGGTGAAGCTGGGCTCTTCTAAAAATGAATCAATCGAGCAAAATAAGGTAGACGGAGTAATAGTTTTCTTATTTATGTGTTTATGAATTTGAGGCTTCGGCAGCTTTAGGTTTGAAGGTAAAAGCGACTGTAAAATTGAATTGAAGAGGGAAAGAAAAAGTGTAGTGTTGGCCTAAGTGCAACCAGGAGGGGGTGAATTGGTTGTTTTAAAAACTTTAGCAAAATTAAATTTTACAACTAAATTCACTCAACCAAATATCAAGAATAAACCAAATAATAATAAGCATAAATAAAGCAAGTAAATAAAAGAGGATAAAAAAAAGTGCACCGGGATTTATAGAGGTTCAACTCTACTAACTGAAGTTTATGTCCTTTCTTCAAATTTGCCCACTTGAGATTTCCTCCACTATCTCTTGATCAAGATTATAATTATGTTTTCTACAAGGTTTACACCCAACCAATTTCTAGTTTTCTCCAAGACTCACTAGAAACCACTCTCTAGTTTTCTTCAAAGCTCATTAGAAACCACTCCACACTCAAGAGATTCTAAGGCTTGAAATGTTTACAAACTCACAAGCTCACACAATAGCACTCTTGCTAGGTATACAAGAAAAAGCACAACTACAACAATAAATTTCTCAAGATAAGCTCTTTCTCTTGGATTTGATAATAAATCCCTGATCTTTTGGCCAAGAGTTGTTTCCAAGGGATTTCTCCATGTATTTATACTTATTTAGGGGTTAAAGAGACGCTAAAAAACCATTGGAAATGTATGAAAAGTCTCCAAGAAAGTAGGTGACCATTGTTGTCAAATTTAACAAGTTTTGCTTCTGTCGCCCAGTTTCACCCGGGTGAAAAATTTTCACTCGGTTGAAAATTTGGTCTCATAGCGAAACCCTAAGTTTGAACCCCAACGGCTTGATTGCTCATTAATCACATGTCAACACCTGGTTCACATGGCAATTTGATGTGACATGATTTTAAAAAAAATTTTCAAAGAATTTTCAAACAGGAAAATCACGCGCAAGTCTGGAATCAACGTTTCACCTAGTTGAAAAATTTTCACTCAAGTGTTTTCCAGTTCCTGAACCAAAATGCTCCCAGGTTCGAAAAATCGCTTTAGTTTCACCCGGTTGAAAATATTTCACTCAAGTATTTTTTTGTTCTAGAACTAAATTGCTCTCAGGTTCGAAAAAATGCTCTAGTTTCAACACGTTGAAATATTTTCACCCTGTTGAAACTGTAGCTCCAGGTTTTTCTCACTTCCAAACTTCAATGAATTTTTTACCAAAAAAATTTCTTCTTTCGCAAGCAATGCTTGAGTCACCATGAATACTTCAAATATACTTAAGAAATAATTTTCCTTCCAAAGATCAAAACTTTATCAATAAGAGACCAATGTATAAATGTTTCGGTAGAGCTTGGAAACACATAAAGCAAATATGTTTTGTTATCATCAAAATCAAATAAATGTGAGCCATAAATGGAACAAATCCAACAATCTCCCCCTTTTTGATGATGACAAAACAACCTTTCAAAAGACATATATAACATTTAAACAACAAGCATGAACAATGATTCTCCCCCTTCATTATATATTCTTCAATTTTATCTCCCCCCCCTTTTGTCATAATAAAAAAGATATATAGATCATCAAAATAAATCATGAAAAATTCTTAATATTAGAACATGCAATAAGCTCCCCCTTAATCAAAGTATATAAAAAATCTCTTCCCCTTTTTAAATCAACAAAATAGCCAAGTATCAACTAATAGGATAGCATAATATCAGATCATCAAAACTATTAGAACAAATCCACAATGATCTTGGTAATATCTAGCTTGTCATATATCTTCTAAAAACAATGAATAACTCATAGATACTCATCAAACAACATATCACAACCAAATAACACAATGTATCAATAGTCACCATTAACTAATAAAAATCAACAATGTTACCAAAATTTGAGCTTTAATCTCAAGCACTTCTCATTCTGCTCCAAATCCCCAATTTCTTTGTGCATTGAGCTTTATGTGTAAGCTTCCAATTATTGCTTCATGCTTTAGCACCCTATAATAAATCTCAAACTTTGGTCTTAGGTACCCAAATCTTTTTGGGTCCATGGGAGTTAGCTCCAACATGTTGGTTCTTTTAGGAACCCATACCAATTTATATCTCAAAGGAACTTTTCCTCTTCTAACCACGCATTCATAAGAATAATGCCCTTTTCTACTACAAACATAACATGTTATAATTGAACTACTCATGGATGATGAAGATGCACTAATAAACCTATTTGTAAATTTTTTTTTCTTAAGTAAAAGATCATAGCCTATACTCGCTTTGTCATAAACACCTTTTGAGCACTAAGTAATAAATCAAGATTTTCTTTACCTTTGAAAATTTTAGATAAAGATTAACTAAGATCCAATTTATCCTTTTTCAATTCATCTATTTCTTGTCTTAAGGATAAACTAATATCCAAATTCTCTTTCTTTAAGTCATCTATTTCTTTTGTTAGAGAGGCATTTAAAACCTTCAATTCTGGCCAGTTGTCAAAACTGCCAAAAATAATTCTGGTATCCCTAACAATTTACAATAAAGAAATTTATAGTCTAGCAGTGAAAACCAGGTCAAATCCCAAAGGAAATTTTTTTACTGAAAGCTTCCTGTCAGAAAACTGAAATAAAAGATTATAAGGGTTTCTTCAATTAAAAGCTGAAATAAATTAACTGTAGAATTTAAACGAAATTAGCCAATACTAAAAACGCTCAGTTCAGGGTTGATTATCTATTCTAATCACGCAGTTGATCATCGAAAAAAAATATTTCTTCAATTCAAGTAAATAAACAGGACTCTCTTTAAAGCTAAAAAGAACCCTAAGAATTCAGCAATAAAATTAACCAAAAAAAGCTTTAGATTAATTTCTTAATTTTGAGTAACCAGATATTGAAAAGCAATTTTTAATTACCTCAAAATCAACATTAAGATCAATGAACCAAAAATTTTATTCTAGGCAATAATCCAAAAGCTTGAACAATTTAACTTGTCTTAATTCTTCGTATGAACTAACCAGAAATAAAAGTAATCTCCAATCAATTCAGTTGCTTCTAATTGAATTCTCCACCTGAGCGGTTGAAAGAAAATCAAGCAGATTTACAATTGCAGAACCAATTCAACAAGCGAGAACAGGAAAATTAATTGCAAAAAATTTGAACAACAAAGAAGTAAATACTTGAATTTGAAGAAAGTTTAAGCAAGAAAAATTAATCCTCACAATCGGTGTTGGCGATGGAAATTGTCCCTAGAACTGAATCAGAAACTTACTCACTCATAACCGAAAGAGAAACAAAGAATAATAATAGAAGAAAAACTAAAAAAAAAACAGTAACAACAAGAGAGCTGGAGATGGGGGGGTGGGGAAGCCTCGCGGTGGTAGCCACGCTTAAAAACCAAAGAAAACTAAAACCTATGGCTAAACTCATAAAAAATTTCTAAACTTTTTATATTATTACAAAAATACCTCAAACAAATAAAAAGATTCAAAATAACTATAAGGATTCAAAGTTGTCAGCCAAGCAATACTCCAGGACATTAGCAGCAACTTCAAGCTAATATCCGACCTTGATGCAGCCATTATTTCTCAAAACTCAAAGCATAAAAGTTGTAGAGCTCTTTCTTATCTTCGAAACAACACCTTAATTGCGTAAAATGGACATCTACAGCAAAAAAATATGCCCAAAATACTACAGCTGCTTTTGAATTGGTGGTGACTCGTAAATCTCGACTTTGAAGCCAAATTTGACCCTCTTAACGTGCAAACTGGGTTTCATGATCTGAATGTGATTTGTAGCTCCAGATGCTAGCTTTCCAATGAATTAAGAATAACTCTATTCTGATCTCTGTAGCTCAAGATATGATTTTTCTACCGGAACATCACCAATTTGTCAACATCCTGAAAGAGCACAACAAAATTAAAATTTTTAAAATGGAAAATTAAATTCACTTTCAATCAATTAAGTCCAAATATGCTCTAAGCTACAAAAAATAGTCAAAATATATATTTAAGGTTTAAAACATATTAAAACATACTAAATATGAGAAAAATAAATATAATAAATATAAGCTTTTCAAATTCATCAACCTTTATGGCAAGTTTGTTTGAATTTTTTAAAAGCTCATGAAAAGCATCTAATAACTCTTTATATGAGCAGCTAGATGAACATGATGATGATGATGATAAGTTATTAGAGTGAGTACTTATTACCTCATCTTCCTTCTTTGCCATGAAACATAAGTTGGCTTCATCATTTGATGTTGAAGTACTTTTACTTTGACTTAAAGATAAATCACTAGTACTCCATGCCATCACCATGGATCTTCTATTCTTCTTATTGCATCCCATTCTATTTTTCTTCTTCTTTTTCTTTCTTTTCTTGTTACGAATGCAATTTTGATTGTCCTTCTCTTTACCATTGTATGCATTCTCTTTTCCATCCACCAAACCAAGTCTTTCCCAAATTTTACTAGCGGAGTTGCAATCTAAAAAACCTTCAAGTGTTTCATTGCTCATAGAAGAAAAAAGACTATGCATTGCTCTAGCATTTAGAGTACATGATCTCATATCAAAACATTTTAACCCCTCTTCAACTATTTTCCAAAGTTCAAAAATCATTTTCTTGAATAAAATCATTTTCATTCTTTCTTTCCACAAGTTCTAATTTTCAAAACTCAAAGGAGGTAGAAAGATAGAACTCATGTTTTCACATACGGTTGCCATAAATCTTTAGATTTTAAAATTGCAAGGTTTTCAAAATAAAAATCACCAAGCTTTGATACCAATTATAAGCCCAAGTACAACCAATAGGGGGTGAATTAGTTGTTTTAAAAAATTTAGCAAAATCAAAATTTATAACTAAATTCACTCAACCAAATATCAAGAACAAATCAAGTAATGCTAAGCAAAAATAAAGTAAGTAAATAAATGAGGATAAAGAAAATAGTGCACCGGGATTTATAGAGGTTCAACTCCACCAACTGGAGTTTACGTCCTCTTCACAAGCTTGCCCACATAAGATTTTCTTCACTATCTCTTGATCAAGATTACAATGATGTTTTCTACAAGGTTCACAGCCAACCAATCTCTAGTTTTCTCCAAGGCTTACTAGAAACCACTCTATAGTTTTCTTCAAGGCTTACTAGAAACCACTCCACACTCAAAAGATTATAAGGCTTAAAATGTTTACAAACTCACAAGCTCACACAATAGCGCTCTTGCTAGATATACAAGTGAAAACACAACCACAACAATGAATTTCTCAATATAAGCTATTTCTCTTGGATTTGATGATGAATTTTTGATCTTATGGCCAAGAGTTGCTTCCAAGGTGTTTTTCCATGTAGTTATACTCATCTGGGGACCAAAGAGACGTTGAAGAACCGTTGGAAAGGTCAGAAAAGTTTCCAAGAAAGCAGGTGGCCATTGCTGTCAAATTTGACAAGTTTTTGCTTCTATCGCCCAGTTTCACCCAAGTAAAAAATTTTCATTCGGTTAAAAATTCAGTTTTATAGTGAAACCCTAGGTTTGAACTCCAATGGCTAGATTGCTCACATCTCAGCACCTGGTCCACGTGGCAATCTGTTGTGTCATAATTTTAAAAAGATTTTTCAAAGAATTTTCAAACCAAAAAATCACGCGCAAGTCTGAAATCAACATTTCACTTGGTTGAAAAATTTTCACTTGAGTGTTTTCCTGTTCCAGAACCAAAATGCTCTCAGGTTCGAAAAATTGCTCTAGTTTCACCTAGTTGAAAATATTTCACTCGAGTGTTTTTTTATTCCAGAACTAAATTGCTCTTGGGTTTGAAAAAATGTTCCAGTTTCAACACGTTAAAATATTTTCACCCTATTGAAACTGTAACTCTAGGTTTTTCTCACTTCTAAACTTCAATGAATTTTTTACCAAAAAGATTTCTTCCTTCACAAGCAATGCTTTAATCACCATGAATACTTCAAATATACTTAAGAAACAATTTTCCTTCCAAAGATCAAAACTTTATCAACAAGTGACCAATGTATAAATCTTTAGGTAGAGCTTGGAAACACATAAAGNACAAAAGCAAATTTTGTTCTTATTTGCAAGCAAAGTTCAGAGTGCAATTGTTGAAGAACTTGGTCAAGGAAAATTTTGCATTATAGTTGATGAAGCATGGGATGAGTCAAAGAAAGAACATATGGCAATTGTTCTTCATTTTGTTGACAAAAAAGGGTTTGTAAAAGAGAGATTTTTTTATCTAGTTTATGTGAAAGATACCACTGCCATGATACTAAAAAATAAAATTGTGGAAGTTCTTTTGAAGCATGGTTTGGATATAAAGCATCTTCGAGGACAAGGCTATGATGGGGCAAGTAATATGCATGGACAATTTAATGGGCTACAAGCATTGATTCTAAATGAATGTAAGTATGCTTATTATGTTCATTGTTTTGCTCACCGCCTTCAGTTAGCCTTAGTTACTACTGCTAGAGAAGTAGTAGAAGTGCATAAAAATTTTTAAGGATTTAGTGGAAATTATCAACATTGTATGTGGCTCTACCAAAAGACATGATGAGCTTCAAAATGCCCAAATTGGCGAAATATCTAGAATGATAGCTCTAGATGAAATTGCAACAGGAACACGTATGAACCAGATTGGTACTTTGCAATGTCGTGGGGATACAAGGTGGAGTTCTCATTTGAAATCCATCAAAAGTTTGATAAATATGTTTCATGCAACAACTATAGTCCTTGAGAATATGGACGTTACTGCTAGTAACTATTCCCAAAGAGGAGATGCACATGCTACTACTTGTAAGTTGAGGTCATTAGAATTTGTTTTTATTTTACATTTGATGAAGGAAATTTTGGAGATAACTGATAATCTTTGTCAAGCTTTGCAACGTTGCTCTCAAGAAATCTTAAATGCAATGAATCTCGTTTCTACAAAAAAAAAGATGATTTCAGGTTTGAGAAAGACTGGTCGGGACTTGTTTATAAAGACTATGTTGGAATTCTATGAGAACCATGAAGTTGTTGTTCCTGATATGAATGCACCTTTTGTCATTGGTCGAGGTCGAAAGAAAATAGCAGATTTAAACATGGAGCATCATTTTAGAGTAGACATATTTTTTGGTACAATCGATACTCAATTGGAGGAATTGAAAAATAGATTTAAGTACCAGGTGGTGGACCTTCTTGTGCTTAGCTCAGCTTTTGATCCTAATGATTCTTTTAAGTCATTTGATGTACAAAAATTTGTGAGCTTGACCATAAATATTATCTTGAAGATTTTAGTAAGCAAGAGATGGAGCATCTGCCTAACAAGCTGAGACTGTATCAAATTGATGTGCCACAAAGTACTGATTCAAAAAAAAATTTCAACACTTTCAAAGCTTTATTGATGGCTAGTGCAAAGTGGGAAATCAAAAATATATCCTTTGGTTAATAGATTGATTTGACTTGTGCTTACTCTTCTAGTTTCTACGGCATCTACAGAGTGAGCTTTTTCTGCCATGAATATTATAAAGATTTGTCTTCGCAGCAAGATGGATAATGACTTTCTTAGGGATTCCTTATTAATGTATATAGAGAATGAGCTTGTTGCAAAAATTGATACCGATATAATTATAGATGAGTTTAGTTCCTTACAAGAAAGATGAGTACAATTTAAATAAATTATATTTATGTTTTAGATTTCTTTATTATATTGAAATATTTGTAGGTCTTAGTAGTCGGCCCCCCCTAATAAAAATTTCTGGGTCCACCCTTGTGGGTGAGATCAATTGTCTTGTTTTGTGTATTTGTTTCCTTCAAAGCTAGTTGTCAATCCGCCTTCAAGAGTGATTATAAGCAAGACTGCTCCCAGTGTGGGACATTTGTCGAAGTGTTTGTTGTTGGTGTTACAGCCGGAGTGTTTAAGTGCTAAATTTACCGGATTAACTGTTCTTTGAGTGGAAGGAAGAAAATGAAAGGATTAAAGTTGAATTTTTCTCCAAGATTCTATTAAATTTAATGGAAAAATTAAGAAAAGACAACAATTCATAAAATTTGGTACGTTAGAGACTTTAATGGGATGAAATGAAGATTATAGACTCATTTAGGACAATGCAAAAAAGTTAAGGATCATAAATTTCTCGTCACATTTTTGTTCGATCCCTTTTCATAATATCCAAAAAATAAGGAAGAAGTTTGCCATTTTCTTCTCTCCTCGTTTAGAGTATCTTCACGTGTATGAGCTACTAAAGAGGTAACGTCAAAGCCTGAAACAAGTTATGTAAATATGTAAAGATAACAAATATTTGGGACACATAAAATAGGAAAAGTGATAAACATTTTGGAATAAGGCAATAGGTAAAATAATATATAGAAGAGGAAGATATATAGTATATAGTTTATAAAATTTTTTTCTATGATTGTTGAGTTATAATTTAGGCCAATTCTTGCGTGCGCCCGGTGCATGCGTAAGCCATACTCCTAAAATAATTTATTTTGTACACTATAATCCCTAAAATTTAATTTTTGTTTTATTTCCTTGAACCACCACGCCCCACGTCTGGAGCCTCAGATTGGACCTCTTGCGCGCCGACGTAGAAACGGCTGGCGTCTGCACCAGCTGGCCTTCATCCGTGCCTACCGACCCTCCATCTGAGAGTCGTTGGCGTCCGTACCGTCCGGATCGGGGCCCTCCTTCAACGGTGNTTAATCTTTTTTTTTTTTTACATCCCCACACACACACACATGCATATATATATTATTTTCAACTAACCTTACAAAATAAAAATGCCCCCTAAACTAATTAATTTAATTTAATTAATTTTTTTTAAAAAAAATTCTTTTTAATGATAATAATAATTAATTATTTTTTTTGATTTCTTTAATTAATTTTTTTAAATTTTTTTTAAATTTTTTTAAGTGTCAGACGAAATTGGGTGTCAACACATGTAAAAGAAAGAAAAAAAAACATTGTCTTCTAAAAGAACAAAGATGACTTCTAAAAGAACAAACATATCATTATGAAAGAACAAACACTAGAAGATAAAAGAACAAGAAGTTTACAAAAACAAAGTCATGTATAAGAACAAACACTGCATTCTATAAGAACAAACACATAAGTAACAAAAAATAAACATGTAAAGAAAGAACAAACATTTCCTTCTAAAAGAACAAAGATGCCCTTCTAAAAGAACAAACATATCCTTCTGAAAGAACAAACATCAGAAGATAAAAACCAAGAAGTTTACAGAAATAGGGTCATGTATAAGAACAAACAGTGTCTTTTATAAGAACAACCACTTAAATGACAAAAAATAAATATGTAAAAGAAAGAAAGACAAACATTTTCTAAAAGAACAAGGATACCATTATAAAAGAACAAACATGTCCTTACAAAAGAACAAACACCAGAACACAAAAATCAAGAAGTTTATAGAAACAATGTCATATATAAGAACAAACAGTGCATTTTATAAGAACAAATACTTAAGTAACAAAAAATAAACATGTAAAAGAAAGAACAAATATCGCTTTATAAAACAACAAAGATGCCCTTCAAAAAGAACGAACATATCATTTTGAAAGAATAAACACCAGAAGACAAAAGAACAAGAAGTTTACAGAAACAGGGTCATGTATAAGAACAAATACTTAAATAAAAAAAGATAAACATGTAAAATAAGGAACAAACATTGGCTTCTAAAAGAACAAAAATGCTCTTCTAAAAGAACAAACATATCATTCTGAAAGAACAAACACTAGAAGACAAAAGAATAAGAAGTTTACAGAAACAGGGGCATGTATAAGAACAAATAGTGGATTCTATAAAAACAAATACTTAAGTAACAAAAAATAAATATGTAAAAGAAAGAACAAACATTTCCTTCTAAAAGAACAAAGATATCCTTATAAAAGAACAAACAAATCCTTCTAAAAAAACAAACACCAGAAGACAAAAGCACAAGAAGTTTATAGAAAAAGGATCATGTATAAGAACAAACAGTGATTTCAATAAGAATAAACACTTAAATAACAAAAAATAAACATGTAGAAGAAAGAACAAAAATTACCTTCTAAAAGAACAAAGACACCGTTCTAAAAAAACAAACATATTTTTCTGAAAGAACAAACACCAGAAGACAAAAAACAAGAAATTTATAGAAACAAGGTTATATATAAGAACAAACAGTGCTTTCTATAGGCCTTTTATAAAAACAAATACTTAGGTAACAAAAAATAAATATGTAAAAGAAAGAACAGACATTGCTTTCTAAAATAACAAGTAGGCCCGTAAATATAAACACCAAAATACAAAAGCATAAGTAATGCGTGAAAATGTAAAAAAACAAATAAGGTTTTCTAAAAAAAAAAAAGAATATAAAATGAAAATATAAAACCGGAGTGGACATCTAAAGACTGGGAAAAAAAGGGAAAAAAATGAGAATAAAATGCTGGAGTAGAAGTCTTAAGACTTGAAGCGAGACAACCTTCTTCCCACCCCATGCACGCTGACCACGTTGCTTAATCTGGAATTTTATCCAATGTCCAGAAATATTATCATACTCTCCTACCGTGGCGCTAAAATGAACATTTTCAAATTTTTTAGGGATGGCATAATATGTAATTTCAAGAGTTTTGGACGTGGCAGCACGCTCGTAATTTTATAGAAATAGTAGCGCATCTGCTGAATGTTAGTTTTTAATAGGTAGGGGTTGAAGTGACAGTAATTATATAGTAGAAGGAAGGCTTATGACATAAGCCATGTTTACGCAATCAGTACTCTACAATTTATGTAGCATATACTTTTTGTAACAAATAGTTGACTAATTTTTTTTTCTGACTTTTGAGTTTCCTTATTCCCAAAACCAAACTTAAGTTATCAAGTTAGTATTATTTTACTGAGTGAAAAGTGGTCCCTCATGCTATCCGTCGCATTACGTTTAGGATAACTGCGTGGAGCATTCATTATTACAAAAATTATTTTACAGGTAGGGATAATATTGAGTCCAATATTTAATTTATTTTAAAGGTATAAACGGGAGAATTTTTATACGTTATATAGTAACTGTTGAGGAAATCTAAGTTTATCCTCCTAAAAGGTACGAATATTCTGCAAACAATAAAAATGGACCATCTTAGACACAAATAACGAAATGGTGATAAATATTCAAGTTTTTTTATCATCGGTTTTTTTTTCCATAACCAAATTTTAGGTTCAGTTTAATTTTTTTTTAAGTTGAGTAAGTTTCAAAATTTATAAAAATTAATTATTTTATAAAAATATTTTTCAAATAATTATTTTGCATGTAATATTAACCCATTAATTTCACATAAAAATAAAAAAGAAAATAATCCATTATTCTTACGTAAAATGAACTAACGCTTAATTAGTTTAGTAAAGTGGTCACTAGCTTTTGTTTCTGTTAAGTTACGTTTAGGATGATGGGTCATTTGGTTGTTTTTTACAGGTGGAAAAAGAGCCACGATAATAGTCATTTCCTCCTAATTAAAAGAAAAAATTACATTTGATTACACCAAAAAAAAAAAGAAAAAAAGGAAAAAATTACATATAACTTCCAAATGTGCAGGTGAAATTATATTTTTATCCTAAAAGTGTAAAACTTCTTTCCCATTCTTTCCGATAGGATAATTAACTCAATCCTTAGTCAACACTAAGAAAGAGTATTTTAACCTGAAATGGTGAAGAGATTTTCCCTGCCATGATGTTTAAAAGCTAGGGGGACGGGAATTTGAGTTTTTGAAACCATCGGTACAAATTGCAAATTTTAATGGAACCTTAGACCACTCAATGTAATTTACGCAAGAAGGTTAATTAAGGGACGCCTTACTGCCTTTTCAGACAAGGGCACCGCCTATGTCCTTGTAACACCGATAAGTTTTTAACTGAAAATATTTCAACTTTCATAAATTTTTTCTTCTTTTTTTTTTTTAACTCATAATCTTTACACTTCAATTCTGGAATCAAAGGTGCGTGAGCCCTATATCCCTTCCACTCACCAGTTGGCTTGGTAGTACGGAATTTTCAGAATTTTGAATAAACGTTAGATTACGTACGTACTCCTACACGAATGCCATCACGTTTTTATAACTATTTAATTGCTTATATTTTCTCACTCCGCTCTCTGCCTTGTATCACCAAGAATAAACAAAAAAAATTAAAAAAAGAAAAAAGATGAAGAAGAAGCATAAAATTTTTAGAAACAGAACATGACAAAAGAATTATTAGCTGAAATCATGGTAATCCGCCTACTACCGAAGCTGACATCTAGGCCTTCGCTATAAAGGTAGGAACAATCTGCTCGGTGGGCACAGCGAGCTAGCGATCTTGAATTGATTAAGTCTCTAGCGGAATAACATCTTCGCGGCGACATCCAACAATGAGTACCAACGTGTACGGCAGCGCCATCACAGAAGAGACACTGAGGCAAATACCACCATACGATGATCCCAGTTA
>KK900287.1:76253-86333 GCA_000696445.1 Aquilaria agallochum
TATTTAATTGCTTATATTTTCTCACTCCGCTCTCTGCCTTGTATCACCAAGAATAAAGAAAAAAATAAAAAAAAAATGAAGAAGAAGAATAAAATTTTTAGAAACAGAAGATGACAAAAGGATTATTAGCTGAAATCATGGTAATCCGCCTACTACCGAAGCTGACATCTAGGCCTTCACTATAAAGGTAGGAACAACCTGCTCGGTGGGCATAGCAAGCTAGCGATCTTGAATTGATTAAGCCTCTAGCGGAATAACATCTTCACGGTGACATCCAACAATGAGTACCAACGTGTACGGCAGCGCCATCACAGAAGAGACACTGAGGCAAATACCACCATACGATGATCCCAGTTACAATATTACGAAATTCGACCTCTCCAAGGTGGCTCTAGACATGATCAATTCCGAGAGCAAACTAGATAAGGCTCGTGCCTACTTGAAGGGTTTGGAAGATGACTACGGCCACACAAATGGTGTCGCCACCAAGGGCTTAATCTACAATGCCACGGGGGAAACCATGACGTTCATCACGCACCATGATTATGCAGGCCACTTTGGTGATTCAATGCCCCCAACAGAGATCCGTAATGGCCAGTGGGGTGTCTTTTTCCATCAGAAACGAGATTATATTCCTGGGGCCTCCGAGGGGGCCGTCGTCTATCGCCTTAGCTCCATAGACTGCATGATGAGCTGGTGGTCCAGGTATGCTGGGCAGAACCANTGCTACTCTGAGCTCCGAAATATAGGCCACTTTGACGACACTGTCTGGGGAGTCGTTGAGGACAAAATGTGGAAGGTTGACGAAAACAAGTGGACCGAGCGGAATTACCCTACAGAGGTGGATATCACCATGGGAGATACTAGCATTTGTGAGTGTTGCGCCGTGGTCAAACTCTACAAGTAGGAGTACCTACTCTACCTAATCATATCATAATATCTGAATAATGTCCTTCATACAATTTGATTGTTGCCCAATAAATTTATGCGTGATGTCTTTCTAAGCTTGATTGTGTTTGTGTCATGTTATAACTGTATCCTATGGTGTGTCAAACGTATGCCTCTGTACTCCTATGCTGGTGTGAAAATGTATATGGTGATAATTAAATAATTCAAAGATGTATCAAAACAAATTCAATCTGGGAAAAGGATCTCTTTGACAATCTTATGCAGGTTCTAAACTCTAAATCTTCATTTTCGTTAGAACAATGGCCGGTTGTATTTTGATGGTGAGCCATTAGAACATTTGGCAACCATCTTCCGATGGTTGCACATTAGAAAAAAATTTTGTAAACAAAATAGTTAATTAAATTAGGAAGAAAGAATTGGGGGGAGAAACAAATATGAACACCATGGCATGAAGGAGATGGATAAAGAAGAGGAAAAAGAAAAAGAAAAGAAAGTTATAGAAGTAAAGGACGAGGAAGAAGAAGAAGAAGAAGAAGAACAAGAACAAGAAGATAAAGAAGAAAAAGAAAAAGACAAGAAAGTTATAGAAGTGAAGTCAAAAGTACATAGAAGAAAAAGAAAAGGAAGTTGAAAGAAAGGAGGAAGAAGAAGAAGAATATGGTGAGAGGTATAGAGGGAGTAAGGAAATAAATAGGAGAAGTAGCGACATTATAATGGTGTTGCAATGGGAAAATGAGGGGCAAAACTTTTGATCTCTTGAAGCCCCGTGATTGGAAAATAGCCAATTGAAAATTTTAAATTATCTTTTTGGGAGGGAAATTGAGGAAAAGTGGAGAAATTTTTCGACGATGTACTATAAGAATTTAGCATTTTTTGACGTAAATTACAAAAACATAAGACATACTCAGTCATGTTCATCATGTTATTCTATGTAAGAAATACCGTCATGAATCCAGCTCATGCTCGATCCTATTGGTACTCAATTCACAAACTCATAGAGCCTTACTCAGCGAAAAGACTCATATGAAAAATAGTGTTAATTGCATAACCCCCTTGAAGTTAAACCATAAATGCATATCCCCCTTTGGTTCCAATGCTTTCAATTACACGTTTATTGAAAAATAACCATGATAGATAAGAATAATTAATTAAGATTTATCCCTCTGAAGTTCAGTCATACTTTCATATAACCCCACTACAAGAAAGGCGTAGAGATGCCATTGTCCTGATGTATCATAAATTTTTTGCTGAAAAATGAATTTTTTGGTAAAAATGATGAATTACCAATAGAAAATTTCAATTTTTTTTGAAAGTAACAAAAAAGCTTATAAATAAATCAGTTTTTTATCTCCCCTTCTACAAATTTTTAAATAGAGACGGATTTGCAATGAATAACTATGTGAAAACTTTTAATGGTGACTTTTTCATCACTTTATAGTTTACCCGTGATTTTGTCATGCTTATCTAGCTTTCCAGCTGAGCTAAACCAAGAATTATGATGCAATTGCGCTTATCGAGGTCGAGGTCAAGTAGAACCAGGGACGAACCCACACGAGGAGGCCCATTGCGGTGTCGTAGTTGGCATTGCAGGTCCCGAACGGAATGCTCTGAATCCTCTGGACTTCCTGGCCGGGAACGAGCTTCGCCAGCCACCGAAGCTGGTCCTCGTTCAGCTCCACTAGCCTTTCTCCCATATCGTTGTTTCTGATGCGATCTAATTGCTGGCGTGTCTGCCTGGTTTTATAGGCCCAGATATTATAGGATCTTATTTGTGTTTTAAGATAGTTAAAAACTGGAAACTTACTTTCGACTTTTGTCCCAAGGAATGATGAAAGGTTTATGTTTCCTACAGACGGACCAATTAATTTACTCTCCAAATAAGCTAAAGTGGTTATTCTTAATGTGATCCCTCGTTTTCCTTTTAGTTACATTCCGTATATGCAAAACCTCCATACAGAATCATATACAAAAAATACTCCTACACAAACTAGATGTCAACAATTCGGGGAATGGAAATACAATATAATCCAGTACATATATCCACCTCAATGCTCACAATCACATCTTTGGTTGAACTGAACTTACCACCATAGAAATGCTTGCTTCTTTCCAACCAAAGATGGTAGACAACAGCCATCAATCCTGCTCTTTGGACCCGTTGGATGATATGCATTCCTTTAAGATACGGATGAAAAGATCTCCAATGCTTTATGCTGCCTGAGACTTTCTTCACCTGCATCCACTCAACTGTAGAAAAAGAAACTTGCCAAGAAAAAGGGTAGGAAAGAAACAAATGATTGCAGTCTCCCCCACTCCCTCATGTAAAGGACATCCACTACTAAAATGTACGCATTTTCCAACTGCTAAGGAAATTTCCAACGCAAGAAGTTGTTGGAAATTGAGGAGACAATTTTCCAGCAACTTTTGTACTAGAAATTTCCAACGGCTGATTAACGGCCAATTTTTCAATGGTCTTCGTGTTAGAAATGTTAAAATCATAATGTTTTTAAAACATTTTTTACAAATAATAATTACTATTATTACAAATATAATAACCATAATAATAATAATAATAATAATATGTTTAATGTATCAAATATATATATATATATATATATATATATACACACTATATAACTCATAATAATACAAAAGGCCATTGAGCCAAACCAAACCCAAAACTAACCTTAACTATACATACCCTCATATACCCTAATTCCCCTCAACCTTCATCTTTCTCATCTCGGCCTCTCATCTCTCCTCCCTGCCATCTACTTCAACCTTCATCTCTCTTATCTTGGCCTCTCACCTCTCCACTTTGCCCTACCATCCCTATCGACCTTGCCTTGCCTCACCGTTCTTCCTCGCCACCGTCCGCCATGCTCTCTTACCCGTTGTGCTCTCTTATCTCACTCCTCGCAGCCCGATTCGCTCCTCATCATCTGATTCACTCCTCATCATCTGCCATCTAGTCACCATGTCTTGACAGTGCACAACCTCTGTTCGCGTACAACCTCCTCGGCCTCGTCATTCACCTGCACCAAATCAGTCGGCATCATCACAATCCTTGATTGTTTGCCAACATCCTCGCTCTCCTCACTTGTCTGCCTTGTTCTCCTCGACCGTTGGTCGCCTCACTCATCTGCCCCTTCTGATTGTTGAGCTCGATTTGATAATTTTGGTTGTGCTAGATTTGATAATTTTGGTTGTGCTTGATCTGATTGTTAAGGCCAATTTGATTGTTGTGCCACTCAATGTAATAAATCTGCTTGGCCATTTTGTTTAAAATTTTTTTATTTTGAAATATTAATCGATTGTTCATCCTATTTCAATTTTCAGTGAATTTTTTAATTTTTAGTAATTTTTAATTTTTACTGATTTTTAAAATTTTTAATTCATTTCAATTAATTTTGAGAAAATATAAACATAATTTTTGTAAATTATTCCTAAGTAATATAATTTTTTGTACTAATATAATCTTAATAAATGTAATTTTTGTAATATAATTTTTAGTGAATATAAAATATAAAATATGGTTTCAATAAATATAAAATTTGATTTGAGTAATATATAAAATATTTTTTTATTAAATATAAAATGTGATTTTAATAAGTATAAATTATACTATTAGTAATAAAATTTTAAAATATATTTTTCCTAATTATAAAATTTCATTTTTAATATTATTTTTCTATTTTTATTAAAACTTTTCCAATGGCTTGACCATTGGAAATTTCCATTAGTTCGGACCGTTGGTGTATTTCCAACATCCAAGCCGTTGGAAAACCATAACCAAACAATCCAATGTGGTTTGGCCCTTGGAAATTCTAGTGTTGTTAGAAATTTGTTTTTCAATGCATGATTTCCCAATGGTCTAGTTTCCAATTGTTAGCCAACAAGCTGATGCAGTAGAATACTTTGCTACGCTCCACAAGTCTCATCCTTTCAAGTAATAATTATGAACCTACTTAACCGAGAGCACATCTTTCTTTTTTGTGGATGACCCAAAGTAGATGAACAATAAGGCAATGATTCTAGGATAGGAGCTGTTTCACCCCCAAGCCTCCTTCATTCTTAGGAAAAGTCACTTTATGCCAAGTAATTAAAGGATGAATCGTTGCTGTGAGCTTACCTTTCTAAAAAAATATTAGGCATTTCTTCTTAATTTTCTTGATAGCAATCTCAGGAAGAAGAAACACTGACATATAGAAAAGAGACAAACTCCGAATAACAGAATTTCTGTTACGTTACATTTAAGATAACTAGTCTTGATTAACGTTTAATACATTGTTAATAGTAGTGATTCAAACATTTCACTTTGTTTACTTTTAATACCATTAATCAAGTTAGTTAATAGTAATAATAAACGTATATAATTTTATTAGAACCAAAATTATGAATATTTATTTGTAAAAAAAAAGCATTTAAGAAAGAACAATAGTAGACTGTTTTATTTACTAGATGTATGTTTGACAGATAATGTAGTTTTAGGAGAGGTTTTCACTTCATTTCCTCCAACCCCTCGCAAGATTTTTTTTTTTTCAGTTTTGTAGATTTCTTAGGTAATGAACTGTATTTGTTGACTGAATATACATACATACATACATACATACATACATACATATATACATATATATATATATATATACATATATATAATATTTTATCTTGAAATATATTGTACGGTGTCTAAAGGGTTTAGAGTGAGTAGCTTTCTCTTCTCTCATTAGAATTTGTACATTCATGATAAGATTTGGCACAGATATTCAATTTTTGAATGAGAAAAAATCTTTCAAAATTTTTATCAAATGGAGGAAAGTTGAAGATGTGGAAAAAGTTATTGAAAATGGACATTAGTATCAGAGTTGAATCGATATCATGGGTGAAAAGATTGATTGGTTTATCTCATGTTGGAAGGAGAGTAAAGGATTAGGGGATGCAGGGGGAGGGAGAAGTTTGGCAATTGAACCGATAGGACTTGCTTTTATCCTTCAAAGAAAACTGTAGTGTACGATTTCTAGAATTGTTTAAAGTCAACAAATTCCAATTGTTTAAGCATAATAATTTTGGAAGAAGCTAATTTGCAGTGATGATATCAAATCCATCAATTGCTAGATTCTGTGTCAGAAAAAGGTTGGATCAATGGTGGTGCTGAATTTGAGTGTAGATGATGTAGCCCTTTCTGGCAGGCTCAAGGCAGTACCTCATTAAAAAGGGTGTTGGATTCAAGCTTTTCTGTTTGCATCAATGGGCTTGGAGGGATGGGATATTGCTTACTGGGAGGTGATGAGGAAGGGTGAAGAGGCAAAGCGATCAGGTTTAACATGGTGAGTTGGTTTTGTTTAGTGATGAAGCAAGGCTACTTGATGGGGTAAATAATAGAAAGGCCAAGTTAGGCATGTGAATAATACAAAGGCCAAGTTAGGCATAACAAAAAAAAAACCAAATTTCTGACAACAATATTTCCAACGGTGAAAAGCCATTGAAATTTTTTGATGTCATCTCATCAGAACTTTTTTGGCCAATGTTTTCCTTTGTTGTCAAGTGTCTAGCATCAGAAATATTTCGAAAGCACCTGTTTGGAAGACCTCCAATTGGCCTCCATGGTGGCTCACCACAAACTTTGTGATGGCATGCTACCGGAAGACCTCTGGTTTGCCTCCCAATGTTATGCTGTTGACAAGTTTCTTATGGGCCACCACCTAAAATTTCTCTTGTTTCACTTGGTTAGAGGAAATTGTATTTGCTAGAAAAATAGTGGTAGGTATGGATGTTTTTGTAGAAAATAGAGATGTTTGGAGACGCTTAGAACTTGAAAATTTGGGAATGCATAAATATTTCTTTCCTTTTCTTGTTCTTCCCCTCTTCCTAAATTTTTCTCCAAAAAAAGACAATTCCGACAGTATGCCCATAGAAAAACCTTCAACATCATTTTCTGGCAACCGTCAGTGGATTGTTATTTTAGGTGGGCTTGCCAAACTTTTGTCTAATAGCCTTTTTCTCTGGTGACACTGGTAGAACACTCAACAACAAACTGTTTGATTTTTTTTTCCAACGAATGTATATTTGTTAGACATTTTTCCAAAGGTTTGCCATTGGAATTTAGTATTTTCCAATAGCCAACCACCTGTATAAGCTTTTTTCTTGTAATGAGGGGTGGGGGAATGATTTATTAAGAATGAGTCTTATTTAATCTACTCCGGTGAATTACCAATTTTGAAGGCCTTTTCTTGCTTTAGAGGAGTACTATTTATAGCCTTTGTCACACCTTTGGGCCTCAATAAAATATTAATGCCTAAATCAACACATTTAATCCACAAATCATGCTAGAATATGAGAATATCCCATAATTACATATTTAGTCTACTAAATTAACCTAGAGTCCTCAATTAAGGCTAGAACTTTCATAAATATTCAATTGAGACCAAAACTTCAAAAGAGTTGTCTAATTTACCCCGCAAGCTTATAAACTTGCTAGATTTGCCTCAAACATTTAGAAGTTGATGAATTTGCTCTAGAATTACCAATTTCACCCAAAACTTTCTAAAAAGAATTTAGTCTACTCCCATATTTTCTTCTTTTCCTAGAATGAACCTAAATGATTCTTATGACTTTAAATTATTTCATAAATTAATTTAATTCCTTTTTTTGACAATAAATGACAATTCTAAATTCCAAAAAAGTACAACACCAAATAATAAGATAATCTAAATGTAACTAATTCTATTAATTACCTAAGCTCTAAAATGACAAAAGTGACCCAAATTTCCTAACAAATGGCCAAATTTCCCCTATAAAATTGATATGCTCATAAACTAAATTTTTCTAACCTATGACAAAATGAAAATTAGTACCCTGACAAAATTGGCTTTCAACACTTCTCACTCGTTGTCATAGGGAGGAGTGACCCTTTTGATGATTATTATGTCTCTGTTGTTCTCTATAGTCAAAAAGATGTCATTTGTCTTACATTAGACTGGAATCAAGTTCTTTTTTACCAAAATAAAATAACAATAATGAAGTCCAACAACTAATTAAATTCTATCTAATTGTATCCTGGTTTCACTACAAGATAGATGAAAAAAATCCACTAAACTTCAAGTCATTTTTAAAAAGCGATTGAACATTGATTGATGTTAGCGGTTAAAAATGTCAATTGCTAAAGGGAGTGGACCCGAACACAAAAGCAACAAAAGTTTTAGTTCGCTTTACACATTGCCATTTTTAAAAAAATTTAATTGTTAGTATTTTTTTTAATAGCAACACAAGATATTTTATTAATAAGGATCAAAATTAAAACAATTTAATCCACTTGATACCAGCAAGACGCTAGCCACTACCCAGGCACATAAAACTACACTCTACCTCATGATTATCAATACACAAATATCCAAATAATGAAAAAAACCTCCAAATACTAGTTAACAAACCTGGTTTATACAAATAGAAATCTACAGCAACTAAAGATAAAGCAACTTCAATGCCATGATTGAACAACATGCAGTGGATTCGTCATCCACTCTACCCGACCACATTATTGCATTTGCTCAATATATAAAAAAATGATAGAATTTGAATCCCATCAAGTTCTGTCAAACTTAGCACCTGAACATTTTCAAATATGTGTCTGTTTCCTGCCTTCCAAATTGCCCAAATTATAATGAAGCAAATCGCCTCCTAAACTTTCTTTTGATTTTTGCTGGCCTGAATTACTTGACAATAATCAATTGTCCCTAATAAGCTTAGCTCATTCGATGAATCGTGTTGTGAATCTGCACCTAGCAATAACATGGTCCACTGTCTCTTCTGCTTCTTTACAGCATGGGCAAACTACTCCAGGTTCGATATGAACTCCTCTATAAACTAAGTTCTGTATCATTGGCAACCTTCCCTATCTTACCTTCCACACACATATGTTAATCTCCTGTGGGATCCTCAAATTCCACCTGATGGCTTGTACACAATCCACCGACTGTAATTGCATTTCATCTAGCTCTTTGCTAATCTTTTTACAAAAAATTTGCCACCAGGGTCATAGCTCCACCACCATTTATCCTGTAGATCAACCTGTAAATGAACATCTTTGAGACTTATCCAAAGTTCCAGCAATTATGCCTCCTTACCCCTTGGAGGTGGACGCCTATCGCACCAGCACATCTAACCTGCCTCATCCCACCCTCCCCTTTGACTTATTAAACAATTTTTTTGTCTCCAATCTAAACAACCTACTAAATTTCTCCTTTAGACTTACACTCCTTGACCAAACATCTTCCCAAAACAAAATTTTCTTCCCATCCCCGAGTCTCCTTTTAAAAGAATTGACAAATTCCACTTTCCTCTCTTTTATTTCAAAACCAGCCTTCAAAATCCCTCCTCACATTCCCCCAAAACAACTCTTCTCCACATCCCTTCCCAACCCTCCTCTTTCACCATATACGACCTTAATAAACCTATCCCATAAGGCCTCTCCTCCACCTTAAACAGCTACCACCTTTTACCAAGGAGAGCTAAATTTGTTGAGTTTAAACTTCCCATGCTCAATCCCCTTTCTTGCTTGCTAGCTAAAATCTTATTCCACACAACCCATACTATACTCCTACCCTCCCCTTTCCCTATCCAAAAAAATTGATTTCGGAGACTCTCAACACATTTGGTAACACTTACTAGGGCTCGACACAATAAGAAGCAAAATAAGGAAATACTGCCCAGCAAGGACTTAATCAAGGTTACTTTTCCTCCCATAGACAAAGTTGTCTTCTTAAAATTAGATAGCTTATTTCTCATCTTGTCAACAACTTGATTCCACGACAACACATCTTCTCATATTATCTCCAACTAGAAGTCCAAGATACTTAATTGGTAAATTAAAACAATACTTTTGTTGGAAGGAATGTGGAAAGATTGTGTTCCCTACGGACAGACCAATTTACTCTCCAACTAAACTTGAAGTATTGAATTAGTCACACATAAAGTGGGTTATTAAGTTAGCCACGATCTAACACGTGGCTTTCCATTACATTATGACAACTTCAAAGGTTAACAAATTGTTTGCTTCATTAATGACTAAAGTTCTAATTATTGGGTTGATATGTTTGGTTATTTTATTTTGGCTTTCCATTACATCATAACAACTTCAAAGGTTAACAAATTGTTTGCTTCATTAATGACTAA
>KK900287.1:107545-119718 GCA_000696445.1 Aquilaria agallochum
TGGGAAAATTTTGTAGAAGAGAGAGAGAGAGAGGGAGACTCATCATCCTGAATTTTCACCTTATCAATATACTTTTTAGAAGCCCAAACACCTTAAACTAAAGATTCTATATTCAATATAATGTTTTGTATATGAAGAAAATCCGGTTGGGAAGGTCCCCACTTTGACACGAGAATATAAATGGAGCGGATTACTCTTCACCTAGTAGGTGAAAGATATTCATGAGTTCACGAAACAAGAGAAGCCATGCATATGCTCTTGCAAATTACCACCTTGTGTAGCTTTCGATTCCAAGTGTCACACTTTTTTCCCTTTATTTGGAATAGAATTGGCCCAGACATTAGAGGATCTTATTTGTGTTTTAAG
This sequence comes from Aquilaria agallochum, assembly GCA_000696445.1. NCBI lineage: Eukaryota > Viridiplantae > Streptophyta > Magnoliopsida > Malvales > Thymelaeaceae > Aquilaria > Aquilaria agallochum. The sequence continues at coordinate 107,912 of KK900287.1, forward strand.
ATAGTTAAAAACTGGAAACTTACTTTTGACTTTTGTCCCAAGGAATGATGAAAGGTTTGTGTTTCCTACAGACGGACCAATTAATTTACTCTCCAAGTAAGCTAAAGTGGTTATTCTTAATGTGGTCCCTCGTTTTCCTTTTCGTTACATTACATTTTCTTTTCTTTTTTTTTTTTTTTTGGGAAAGGCAAAAATTCCGTATATGCAAAACCTCCATACAAAATCGTGTACAAAAAATACTCCTACACCAACTAGATGTCAACAATTCGGGGAATGGAAATACAGTATAATCCAGTATATATATCCACCTCAATGCTCGCAACCACATCTTTGGTTGTACTGAACTTACCACCACTGAACGGCTTGCTTCTTTCCAACCAAAGATGGTAGACAAAAGCCTGCTCGCTGGACCCTTCGGATGATATGCCTTCCTTTAAGATACGCATGAAAAGATCTCCAATGCTTTATGCTGCCTGAGACTTTCTTCACCTGCATCCACCAACTGTAGAAAACCAAACTTGCCAAGAAAAAGGATAGGAAAGAAACAAATGATCTGCAGTCTCCTCCGCCCCCTCATGTAAAGGACATCCACTGCTAAAAACTATGCATTTCCAATGGCTAAGGAAATTTCCAACGCGAGAAGTCATTGGAAATTGGGGAGACAATTTTCCAATGGTCTATTTCCAAACAGCTTTAGTGTTAGAAATTTCCAATGGCTGATTAACGGCCAATTTTCCAATGGCTTCGTGTAGGAAATGTAAAAACCATAATATTTTTAAAACATTTTTTTACAAATAATAATTGCTATTATTAAAAATATAATAACCATAATAATAATAATATATGATGTATATATCATACATATATAGCAATAGTAATATATATAAGATAATAATAACAATAATAATAATAATAATAATAATAATAATTATTATTATTATTATTATTATTTGATATGTTTATATATATATATATATATGTTAAATATATTATCATAAATATCATAAATATTTGATGTATAATATATTTAGTAGCATCATAATATATATCATACATAATACTCCCTCCGTCCCAATTAAGTTGAAACATTTCTCTGGGCACGGAGATTAAGGTGTATGTAATTTGTGTTAATTTTTTATGTAGTAGAAGTTTAAATAATGATTAAAAAAGAAAAGATTCTTTTTGGGGTTTTGTACAGTGAGAGATTGAGTGGATATTAAAAAAATAGTCTTTATTGGGTTTTGTGTAAAAGGATTATTTAATTGTTTAAAATTTTCCAAAAAAAGAAACGTTTTAACCTTTTGGGACATCCAAAAAAGGAATATGTTTCAAGTAAACTGGGACGAAGGGAATATAATGTATGATAATAATTATTCTACACAAATATTTCATATAAATGTTATAATAATAATAATAATAAATGTAATATATCGTAATAATCATATATAATGTAATATATATGATTTATATAATGTATATATTATAACAATTATATAATAATAATCATACATATATACACTATATAACTCATAATAATATAAAAGGCCATTGGGCCAAACCAAACCCAAAACTCAAACCCAAACCTAACCCTAACTATACATATCCTTATATACCCTCATTCCCCTTAATCCTCATCTTTCTCATATTAGCCTCTCATCTCTCCTCCCTGCCATCTGCTTCAACCCTCATCTCTTTCATATTGGCCTCTCATTTATCCTCTTTGCCTTGCCATCCCTATCAGCCATCGCCTTGCCTCACTTCACCTCACCGTTCTTCGTTGCCTTCGTCCACCGTTCTCCCTCACCCGCTATGCTCTCTTATCTCATTCCTTGCCATCCAATTCCCTCCTCATCATCTGCCACCTCCTCGCCATCTCTTCGCAGCGCACAACCTCTGTTCGCACACAACCCCCTTAGCCTCGTCATTCACCTGCACCGAATCAACCAGCATTGTTGCAATCCTCAGTCATTTGCCAACATCCTCGTTCTCATCGCTTCTCAGCCTTGTTCTCCTTGGCCGTTGGTTGCCTCGCTCATCCGCCCCCTATAATTGTTGTGCTCGATTTGACTGTTGAGGTCAATTTGATTGTTGTGCTGCTCAATCTGATAAATCTACTTGCCTATTGTGTTTAAAATTTCTTTTTATTTTGAAATATTAATTAATTGTTCCTCCTATTTTCAATTTTTAGTGAATTTTTTAATTTTTAGTAATTTCTAATTTTTAGAGATTTTTATTTTTTTAAATTTTGCAATTTTTAAAATTTTTACTTCACTTCAATTAATTTAAGGAAAATATAAATATAATTTTTGTAAATTATTCCTGAGTAATATAATTTTTTGTACTAATATAATGTTAATAAATATAATTTTTTTAATATAAGTTTTAGTGAATATAAAATATAAAATATGGTTTTAAAAAATATAAATTATAATATTTGTAATACAATTTTAAAATATATTTTTCATAATTATAAAATTTAATTTTTAATATTATTTTTTTATTTTTATTGAAAATTTTCCAGCGGCCTGACCATTGGCATTTTCCATCAGTTTAAACCGTTGGTGTATTTTCAACTGTCAAAGCTGCTGGAAATTTCCAACATCTAGGCTGTTGGAAAACCATAACAAAACAATCAAATGTGGTGTGGCCCATGGAAATTCTAGTGTCGTTGGAAATTTGTTTTCCAATGCATGATTTGCTAATGGTCTAGTTTCCAAGAGTCAGCCATTGGAAAACTCAGATTTCCAATACAAGGCCTTTCGAAAAGGCCATTGAAAAAATGTCATTTTCTAGCAGTGATCTACTAGCTAAAGAAATTCCCGAAGCCTTTAACTTTGCTTGTACAAGGAGGCCATCATGCATATTTAACTGGAACATAAAACTATGTGTCGAAGATGTTAGGGGATCCCAACAAACATTATGCCAGCCCAACTTTGGCTCTTTTTCTCTTAACAGATCATACGCCATTATCTGGATTATAGAACTGAAGTCAGCAACCTCTAAAATTTCCTACGCTCTCACAATAGAGCCAACTTTAGAACAAAACTCACGTCTGACTTTTAATAAATTCTGCCAAGATGATGATGCAGTAGAAGTCTTGGTTATGCTCCACAAGTCTCATCCTGTCAAGTAACAATCATGAACCTATTTAACCAAGAGCACATCTTTTTATTTTGTGGATGGCCCAAAGCAGATGAAGAATAAAGCCCTGATTCTAGGATAGCAGCTGTTTCACCCCTAAGCCTCCTTCATTCTTAGGAAGAGTCACTTTACGCTAAGTAATTAAAGGATGAATCATTGCTGCAAACTTACCTTTCTAGAAAAATATTAGGCATTGCTTCTCAATCTTCTTGACAGCAATTTTAGGAAGAACAAACACTGACATGTGGAAAAAAGTCAAAGTCTAAATAACTGAATTTTTGTTACATTACATTTAAGATAACTAGTCCTAATTAACATTTAATACATTATTAATAGTAGTGATTCAAACATTTCTCTTTGTTTATTTTTAACATCATTAATCAACTTAGTTAATAGTAATAATAAATGTATATAATTTTATTGGAAATGAAATTATGAATATTTATTTGTAAAAACAAAGCATTTAAGAAAGAATAACAGTAGACTATTTTATTTAGGAGATGTATGTTTGATAGATAATGTAGTTTTAGGAGAGGTTTTCACTTCATTTCCTCCAGCCCCTTGTTGGACTTTTTTTTTTTCAGTTTTGTAGATTTCTTAGGTAATGAAGTATATTTGTTGATTGAATATATATATATATATATATATAATTTACTTTTGAAAATATTGTACAGTGTCTATAGTGTTTAGATTGAGCAGCTCCCTCTTCTCTATTTATAAATTTGTACATTCATGATGAGATTTGACACAAATATTCAATTTTTAAATGAGAAAAAAATCTTTCAATATTTTTATTGAATGGAGGAAATTTGAAGATGTGGCAAAAGTTGTTGAAAATGGACATCAGTGTCAGAGTTTAATCGATATCAAAGATTGATTTTTTTATCTCATGTTGGAAGGAGAGTAAAGGATAAGGGGATGCAAGGGGAGGAAGAAGTTCGGCAATTGAACCGATAGGACTTGCTTTTATCCTTCAAAGAAAACCATAGTGTGCGATTTCTAGAATTGTTTAAAGTCAAGAAATTCCAATTGTTTAAGCATAATAATTTTGGAAGAAGCTAATTTGCAAAGATGATATCAAATCCATCAATTGCTGGATTCTGTGTCAAAAATGGGTTGATCAATGGTGGTGCTGAATTTGAGTGTAGACGATGTAGCCCTTTCTTGAAGGCTTAAGGTAGTACCTTGTTAAAGAGGGTGTTGGATTCAAGCTTTTTCTGTTTGTATCAATGGGCTTGGAGGGATAGGGATAATGCCTACTGGGAGGTGATAAGGAAGGGCGAGGAGGCAAAGTGATGAGGTTTAACATGGTGAGGTGGTTTTGTTTAGTGATGAAGCAAGGCTGCTTGATGGGGTAAATAATAGAAAGGCCGAGTTAGGCATATCCAAAAAAACCAAATTTCTAACAATAATATTTCCAACGGTGAAGAGCCATCAAAATTGTTTGATGTCATGTTTTCAGAACTTTTTTGGTCAATGTTTTCCCTTGTTGTCAAGTGTCTAGCATCATAAATATTCTGACAGCACCCGATTGGAAGACCTCCAGTTGCCTTCCATGGTGGTTCACCATAAACTTTGTGATGGCGTGCTACCGGAAGACCTCTGGTGTGCCCCCCATTGTTATGCTGTTGAGAAGTTTCCTCTGGGCCACCACCTGAAATTTCTCCTGTTTCACTTGCTTAGAGGAAATTTTATTTGCTAGAAAAATAATGGTAGGTATGGACTTTTTTGTTAAAAATGGAGATGTTTGTAAATGCTTAGAACTTGAGAATTTGGGAATGGATAAATATTTCTTTCCTTTTCTTGTTCTTCCCCTCTTCCTAAATTATCTCCAAAAAAGGACAATTTCAATGGTAGGCCCCTAGAAAAACCTTTGTCATCATTTTCTAGCAGCCATTAGTGGATTGTTATTCTAGGAGGCCTCACCAGACCTTTTTCTGACAGCCCTCTTTGCAGCGGCACTATCAGAACTCTCAATAGCAAACTATTTGAATTTCTTTTCCCAGTGAATGTATATTTGCTGGACATTTTCCAATTGTTCGCCATTAGAATTTAGCATTTTCCTATACCCAAATATCAGTATAGACTTTTTTCTTGTAATAAAGGGTGAGGCAATAATTTATTAAGAATGAGTCTTATTTCATCTTCACCGGTGAATCACCAATTTTAAAGGCCTTTTCTTGCTTGAGAGGAGTACTATTTATAGCCTTTGTCACACCTTTGAGCCTCAATAAAATATTTAATGCATAAATCAACATATTTAATCCACAAATCTTGCTAGAATCTGAGAAAATCTCATAATTACATATTTAGTCCACTAAATTAACCTAGAATCCTCAATTGAGGCCAGAATTTTCATAAATATTCAATTGGGCCCAAAACTTCAAAAGAATTTTCTAATTTACCCCATAGACTTTTAAACTTGCTAGATTTGCCTCAAACATTTAGAAGTTGACGAATTTGCTCAGGAACTACAAATTTGACCCAAAACTTTGCAAAAAGGCTCTAGTCTATTCCCAGACATTCTACTTTTCCTAGAATGAATCTAAATGACTCTTAAGATTCTAAATTATTTAATACATTATTTTAATTCCTTTTTTTGACCTTAAATGACAATTCTGAATTCCAAAAAATGTACAATAGAAAATAATAAGATAATATAAATGTAACTAATTCTATCAATTACCTAATCTCAAAAATAAAAAAGTGACCCAAATGTCCTAAATAATGACCAAATTGCCCATAGAAAATTGATATGCTCCTAAACTAAAATTTTCTAACCTATGACTAAATTAAAATTAGTTCCCTAACAAAATTGGGTTTCAACACTTCTCATTCATTGTCATAAGGAGGAGTAACCCTTTTGATGATTATTATTATGTCTCTGTTGTTCTCTATAGTCATAAAGATGTCATTTCTCTTACGTTAGACTGGAATCAAGTTTTTTTTTACCAAAATAAAATAAAAATAATGAAGTCCAACAACTAATTAAATTATATCTAGTTGTATCCTAGTTTCACTACAAGATGGATGCAAAAAAGCCACTAAACTTCAAGTCATTTTTATGTCGTCGCTTTCAAAAAGCAATTGAACATCGATTGATGTTAGCGGCTAAAAATATTTGTCGCTAAAGGGAGTGGACCCGAACACAAAAGCAGAAATTTTTAGTTCACTCCACACAATGCCCTTTTTAAAAAAAATTAATTCTAGTTGTTTTTTTAATAGCAACCCAAGAAATTTTATTAATAAGGATCAAAATTACACAGTTTAATCCACCTGATACCAGCAAGACACTAGCCACTACCCAGTGCATAAAATTACACTCTACCTCATGACTATCAATACACAAATATCTGAACAATGAAAAAACCTAGGCTTTCATTCCTTCCTGGATTTAGTATTATACATGACATAATAACTAACCTCCTTCATGTCAACATAACCCAGAGGTAATTTTCACACTGAGGTATTTGGGCAGGGCAAACTAAGAAGAGTAGATTGCCATAAAGAAAAAGAAAAAGACAACAGTATAAATGCAAAAGTTATGAAATTTTGCTTCACACCAACCAAATATAAATAGCAATGATAATAATTACAACCACAGTGATTCAATACCAACTTGATTCATGTCCACCATTTAAATACCAGTAACCCCACCCAATTGGTGTTAGTGTATCATGCTCATGTCATCAAATGGTGGTCTAAATGACTTCTTGTTTGAGAACAGATAAGGATGCTTAAAGCTTGTACCTTAAGAGACTGTGGGGGTGTATCGGCATTTGGAGGGTGCCATTCTCTATGGCTTCCTGTTAATATGACATTGATCAAGTTAGCATTGATTACTGAAGAGCTAGGAATGCACAGAACCGATCAAGAACTTTATCTGGGCAAACACTTTATAATAAAAATATGTATAAAAATTTTTTAGAAACATTAATGATAAATATGTATCCACATAACCTTTTCCAGTCACTCCATGGGCTACAATAAATATGTATGCTCTGAAATTGTTCCAAAATAACCCTCAAGTATATTATAAACACTGTTGGGTTTTCTTACAAATCCATCAGTTTTAGGCTAGTGAGAGGAATCTTTAACAGGACCAACAACTTCCGTGGAAACAATACTAAAAGGTGATTTCCTAAGTGTCTAACAGGTTTTATGATGTTGGTGGCCAAACTTACTGCTATTGGAGGAATGAAGTAACAAACCAAGTTTAGTACACAATGAGATTGTATTTCACAAAGAATAACACAAAATAGGAAAGATAAAAATAAAACAAGCTCACATAATAGAAGAAAGAAGCAACAAATTTCAAAAATGAAAATGAAGCAAAAGACATTTGACATGCATTATCAATCAAAGTCTACCAAAGTGTGCCACAACGAGAATAATAGACAAGTTGAAGAGAAAAAAACCTCTGAACATACACACTGAAAATTTTCATATATGATTTCAGTCTTCTAAGTTTTTTTGCCTCCCTCAACGAAATGCACCACTCAAACCTGTTTATACAATCAAAAGGCAGCAATGCCTAAAAGAGTACTCACGGGAGTTGTGTTAGCAATAAAAAAACCATCACCACACCAAGCCATTAAAATTGAAAGAAATTAGATATTACTATACTTCGCCACAATAGCCTTGGATATTGTCTCTAGTCTCTAGCTTATATCGATTGTACGGAAAGAGAGAAGAAAAACAAATAAATAAACATAAAAAACCCACAACAAACAACCAACATATTCTGGAAGTGACACATAGAATCAGCAAGAAGCGTGAGCTTTTGAAAAATCTTGAATGCTCGCATCTATGCATAGAAAATATGGACACTGTGAAAATACTCAGTATCAATATCTTTGAAGTCTGCAGCTCAAATCGTTTCCCAAATAAAGAACTATACTGAACTTAAACTAAAAATAGAACAATCAAGAGTTAAGTACAACAACGTCAGCAATCTACACACACCTCAACGATGACCAAAGAACTTAGAGTGAGATAGACGATCCATCTACCGTTTCTGATGAAAAGCCACATTCGGTTAGGAGCTAGTAACTATAATTGGCTTTGACTCCTTGCTTCTTCCGTCTTCTTTGTCAGAGCCTGATAATGGACGACATGAGCACAATGACGCCGCCAAATAAGGTCTGACTGTGGCAATGAGCCTTAATAATCCATGTTCCTAACCCTCCCTTGATAAATTCGCACTACAAACCTAAATTTTCCTAAATATTTGGTGTAGAGTTTTAGGGATTTCTCTGTAAGCTTTGGTCCAATACTAAACGGAAGAGGAAGAAGATTAATAATGGAATTTTTGGTTCAAGCCCGAAGCTATGTGCGATTGAAGAAAAACAGATCACAGAAAGAAAGGTAGTAAGGTTCGCACCGTGTGAGAAAGATGAGAGGGTTAGATGAAGGGAAAAAAATAGGAAGCTAGGGAAAATCACCTTGCGGTTTGAAGATATTTTTTAGAAAAATATAATTAAAATTATTAATTTTGATTTAAATTGAAAGATAGCACTTCAATAAATTAGGACAGCACTTTTATTACTCTTCTCTCAAAGCATATATCTTTTCAAAATTTTCTAAATAATTAATTATTTCTCTACAGAAAAGAATTTTATAATAGTTAAAGAAGTTTTATACTTACAAATAAAGTAGTCGGTATATATTTAGTTTTATCAACTAAACATTGTCCTAATAAAACCTCACTTATAAGGATGGTTTCAAAACCATCAGTGCAAGTCAAAATATACCAACGAATGTTAAACATCTGTTAGCATAGTTCATTTTTTACTAATGTAATTTTAGCAACCATGGCTATTGTTACCAACACTGTTACAAATTGTCGGTATTGATTGCCTTTTGTGACGGATTAAGGGTATGTCACTAATTGTGGCTGTCACTATATGTCTTTCTTTGGTAGTGGTTTTGTGCAGGGGTGAGTAAAATATCGGTTATATCCGAAATAACCAAATAACAAAAAAAATTTTGGTTTTTGGTTATTACTTTTAGGTGAAATTTTGGTTTTTGGTTACCGATATATAAATTCGGTTCGATTTTCAGTTTCTTTCTATTGAAATTCAGTCAATCGAAGTAATTGAATTTTTATTCCACTAATATTTATATTTGAGATTTTGAAAGGATTATATATGTGATAGATGTTTGCTATGCTCATGAATGTGATATTTAGACTTGGAATGAATTATAGATGTTTGTTAGGTGATTAAAATATGTGTTTAAATTAGGATATGTGATGAATGTTTGAGGTTTGAAATATGTATATATAAAATTTGATTATTTCGGTTAAAAACTGAATAACATAATTTTTTTTGGTTTTTAATTATTTCAGTTTTCTCTTATATTTCAGTTTATTCGGTTATTAGTATATAAGACCAAAAACCGAATAAATTCTATTACTCAATTATTCAGTGTTGGTTAAAACTGAAATAACCGATTGAGCGCCCCTAGTTTTGCGCTCTCCATGTAAAGTTCTTTAATTAATGAAACTCCTTCTTACCTAGTAAACAAAAAAATGGGTCTATCTGTTACATTCCTTTCAAGATAATCGCGTGCTAATATTTATTATTATAAATATTATTTTATAGGTAGCAACAAGAGAATTTACGCTAGGATGGCAGTGAGTCCAACATCTATATTATACATTAAAGCGGAAGCGGCGGGCGTGGTTGTGACAACATCTATATTTTTCTACCTTTTTATTTCCCCACTTTTTTTTTTTCTTAAATGGAGTTATTATTTTTCTGCCTTATGTATCAGCTTTAAAATGAGGTTATTATTTTTCTGCCTTATTTGTTTTCATTTTTTTGCTTCAATGGAATTATTATTTTTCTGCCTTATGTGTCAATTTTATGTCTCCTGTCAAATGGGGTTATTATTTTGCTGCCTTATTTGTTTTCGTTTTATTTTCTTAAATGGGTTATTATTTTTTTACTTTATGTGTCAGTTTTATGTTTCCTGTAATCGGTTTTTTTTCTTAAATGGGTTATTATTTTTCTCCCTTATGTGTTAGTTTTATGTCTGATGTAACATGGGGTTATTATTTTTCTGCATTATTTGTTTTCATTTTTTTTTCTTAAATCGGGTTATGATTTTTCTGCATTTATATGTGCCACTGGGATTACCCGCCTGTCTGTGAATGTGGCGAGGGATGCATGGCTGTAAGGGGAGGACTTGCATGGGATAGGGGTACCTTTATCTGCCACATGTCCATTTTAATATTATTTACAGATAATTGCTCTATTCCCCTCCTGTGTATATATATATCTATGATTCGTCAACAGCCGAAGTACAAATATGTCCCTGTTTTTGGCTCGTTTTGTCTCCATGTTTTCATTTTCTGTCTTTTGTTTCCTTCAAGTATGTTTCTGACATTCAACAATGAAATTTGTATGTTAAGCATCTGCTATCTGTGCCTAACTGTATTATCAACATTCCTCAAATTTCACCTTATAATTATTTTTCATTTCCTCCTTCAATTGCAGCTGTCAACCAGCTACCAACTGAATAGAACAAGAAGACAGAATCTGACGATCAGATCCCAGACCACTACAACAACAAATACCAACAGCAACATGCAGCAGAGGATCTACAGCTGCATATATCTGTTACTCTATATAATAATTAGCAACATGTACAACTTTATCATACTATAATAAAATGTATACACTTCTTCTGAACAAACTGCTAAAAAAATGACAATCAAACAACCCTGCGCAGCGGGTCACATAACTAGTTTCTTTTAAAGGTACAGATGGGCAGCATTTTCTTACATTATTATCTTGCAATTGTTGAGGTAAATCTACACTTTTCCTTCTAATAGTGTACGAAAATTTAGTAAACAATACAAATAGACTATATTCTCAAAACGTTGCTGTATATATTTTTTTTTGTGCGTAATTTGATTACACCTGAAACTGCCAGTTCTCATATATTTGCTTTTCTATTTTTTTTTTCCCGAACAGCAAGACAAACATATATTTATTAATGAGATGAGCACACAACCTAAAAACCAAGTGATTCTAATTTGTTTTAACTTAAGTCAACTGACTTATTTTTATTTTTAATTTTTTTTTTGCTTGAAACCAATTTCATTTGAAAGTCAATATTATTTAGATATAATAATCCATTTAAAAATATTATTATAGTTACATAATATTTACTTTTACTTAAAATTAGTTCTGGATAAAAAAAAACATAAGAATAAAATTAATCAATTTTGAAATTAATTGACTTAAGTTAAAATAAACTATGTATAATAGGTAGCTAAATCCATTAATGCATACCGTTGCACAGTATCTACAAGACAAAAACTATGGGTAAAATTTATTTTTGGTACCTTACATTTTTACATTTTCATAAATGAATCCCTAACTTTTATTTTGTCCTTTTAAAGTCTCTAGCGTGTCAGATTTTGTCTCAATCATAATTCTTCTATTACTTTTGGGGTTAACTTTGATGAAATTTTTGTGACAAATGTCAACATTGGTCCTATATTTTGTTTATTCTGAATGAAATCACCCTTAAGCTAGAAAATTTACCACTTGAACCATTATTTCCCCCTCTCCCTCTCTCACCATCCTGGCCAGCACCATCCCAGGCCCAGCCTGGACCGTCCAAATATTCTCTCATCAATTTTTCTCATTTAC
>KK900287.1:127805-139454 GCA_000696445.1 Aquilaria agallochum
GTGTTGGAAATGTTAAAACCATAATATTTTAAAACATTCTTTTACAAATAATAATTACTATTATTACAAATATAATAACCATAATAATAATAATAATAATAATAATAATAATAATAATAATAATAATAATAATAATATAATAATAATAATAATTATTATTATTATTATATGTTTAATGTATCACACACACACACACACACACACACACATATATATATATATATTAAATATATTATCATAAATATCATATATATTTGATGTATCATATATAATATAATGTATGATAACAATAATTATTATATATAATGTAATATATATGATATATATAATGCATATATTATAATAATTATATAATAAAAATTATATATATACACACTATATAACTCATAATAATATAAAAGGCCATTGGGCCAAACCAAACCCAAAACTAACCTTAACTATACATACACTCATATACCCTAATTCCCCTTAACCCTCATCTTTCTCATCTCGGCCTCTCATCTCTCCTCCCTGCCATCTACTTCAACCCTCATCTATCTTATCTTGGCCTCTCACCTCTCCACTTTGCCCTACCATCCTTATCGGCCTCGCTTCGCCTCACCGTTCTTCCTCGCCATCATTCGCCATGCTCCCTTACCTGTTGTGCTCTCTTATCTCGCTCCTTGCAGTCCAAGTCGCTCCTTATCATCTGATTCACTCTCGTCATCTGCCATCTAGTCACCATCTCTTGAAAGAGCACAATCTCTGTTCGCGCACAACCTCCTCGGCGTTGTCGTTCACCTACACCAAATCAGCCGGCATCATCGCAATCCTCGATTGTTTGCCAACATCCTCACTTTCCTCGCTTGTCTGCCTTGTTCTCCTCGACCGTTGGTTGCCTCGCTCATCCACTTCCTTTGATTGTTGTGCTCAATCTGATAATTTTGGTTATGCTAGATTTGATAATTTTGGTTCTGCTCGATCTTATTTTTTAGGCCAATTTGATTGTTGTGCTACTCAATCTAATAAATCTGCTTGGCCATTGTGTTTAAAATTTTTTTTTATTTCGAAATATTAATTCATTGTTCATCCTATTTCAATTTTTAGTGAATTTTTTAATTTTTAGTTATGTTAAATTTTTATTGATTTTCTAAATTTTTAATTCATTTCAGTTAATTTTAAGAAAATATAAATATAATTTTTGCAAATTATTCTTAAGTAATATTTTTTTTTACTAATATAATCTTAATAAATATAATTTTTTAATATAATTTTTAGTGAATATAAAATATAAAATATGGTTTTAATAAATATAAAATTTTCTTTGAGTAATATATAAAATATATTTTTATTAAATATAAAATGTGATTTTAATAAGTACAAATTATAATATTATTAATACAATTTTAAAATATATTTTTCATAATTATAAAATTTCATATTTAATATTATTTTTCTATTTTTATTAAAACTTTGCCAATGGCTTGACCATTAGAAATTTCCATTAGTTCGGACTGTTGGTGTATTTCCAACATCCAAGCCATTGGAAAACCATAACCAAACAATCCAATGTGGTTTGGCCCTTGAAAATTCTAATGTTGTTAGAAATTTGTTTTTCAATGCATGATTTCCCAGTGGTCTAGTTTCCAATGGTTAGCCAACAAGCTGATGCAGTAGAATACTTGGTTATGCTCCGCAAGTCTCATACTTTCAAGTAATAGTTATGAACCTACTTAACCGAGAGCACATCTTTCTTTTTTGTGGATTGCCCAAAGTAGATGAAGAATAAGGCAATGATTTTAGGATAGGAGCTGTTTCACCCCCAAGCCTCCTTTCATTCTTAGGAAGAGTCACTTTATGCCAAGTAATTAAAGGATGAATCGTTGCTGCAAGCTTACCTTTCTAGAAAATTATTAGGCATTTCTTCTCAATTTTCTTGATAGCAATCTCTAGAAGAAGAAACACTGACATGTAGAAAAGAGTCAAACTCTGAATAATAGAATTTTTGTTACATTACATTTAAGATAACTAGTCCTGACTAACATTTAATACATTGTTAATAGTAGTGATTCAAACAATTTACTTTGTTTATTTTTAATACCATTAATCAAGTTAGTTAATAGTAATAATAAAGGTATATAATTTTATTGGAACCTAAATTATGAATATTTATTTGTAAAAAGAAAGCATTTAAGAAAGAACAATAGTAGACTGTTTTATTTAGGAGATGTATGTTTGACAGATAATGTAGTGTTAGTAGAGGTTTTCACTTTATTTCCTCTAGCCCCTCGCCGGATTTTTTTTTTTTTCAGTTTTGTAGATTTCTTAGGTAATGAACTCTATTTGTTGATTGAATATATAAATATACACACACACACACACACACACACACACTTTACCTTGAAATATATTGTACGGTGTCTAAAAGGTTTAGAGTGACCAGCTTTCTCTTCTCTCATTAGAAATTTGTACATTCATGATAAGATTTGACATATATATTCAATTTTTAAATGAGAAAAAATCTTTCAATATTTTTATCAAATGGAGGAAAGTTGAAGATGTGGCAAAAGTTATTGAAAATGGACATCAGTATCAGAGTTTAATCGATATCATGGGTGAAAAGATTGATTGGTTTATCTCATGTTGGAAGGAGAGTAAAGGATTANGGGATGCAGGGGGAGGAAGAAGTTTGGCAATTGAACCGATAGGACTTGCTTTTATCCTTCAAAGAAAACTATAGTGTACAATTTCTAGAATTGTTTAAAGTCAACAAATTCAAATTGTTTAAGCATAATAATTTTGGAAGAAGCTAATTTGCAGTGATGATATCAAATCCATCAATTCCTGGATTCTGTGTCAAAAAAAGGTTGGATCAATGATGGTGCTGAATTTGAGTGTAGATGATGTAGCCCTTTCTGGCAGGCTCAAGGCAGTACCTCATTAAAAAAGGTGTTGGATTCAAGTTTTTCTGTTTGCATCAATGGGCTTGGAAGGATGGGATAGTGCTTACTGTGAGGTGACGAGGAAGGGTGAAGAGGCAAAGTGTTGAGTTTTAAGATGGTGAGGTGGTTTTGTTCAGCGATGAAGCAAGGCTTCTTGATGGTGTAAATAATAGAAAGGCCAAGTTAGGCATAACAAAAAAAAAACCAAATTTCCAACAACAATATTTCCAACTGTGAAAAACCATTGAAATTTTTTGATGTCATCTCATCATAACTTTTTTGGTCAATGTTTTCCTTTGTTGTCAAGTGTCTAGCATCAAAAATATTTTGACAACACCTGTTTGGAAGACCTCCAATTGCCCTCCATGGTGGCTCACCCCAAACTTCATGATGGCATGCTATCAGAAGACCTCTGGTGTGCCTCCCAATGTTATGCCGTTGACAAGTTTCTTATGGGGCACCACCTAAAATTTCTCTTGTTTGACTTGGTTAGAGGAAATTGTATTTGCTAGAAAAATAGTGGTAGGTATGGATGTTTTTGTAGAAAATAGAGATGTTTGGAGATGCTTAGAATTTGAAAATTTGGGAATGCATAAATATTTCTTTCCTTTTCTTGTTCTTCCATTCTTCCTAAATTTTTCTCCAAAAAAAGACAATTTCGATTGTAGGCCCGTAGAAAAACCTTCAACATCATTTTCTGGCAACCATTAGTGGATTGTTATTTTAGGAGGTCTTGCCAAACCTTTGTCTGATAGCCTTTTTTTTTCTAGTGACACTGTTAGAACACTCAACATCAAACTGTTTGATTTTTTTTTCCCAATGAATGTATATTCGCTAGACATTTTTTCAACGATTTGCCATTGGAATTTAGCATTTTCCTATAGCCAACCACCAGTATAGGCTTTTTTCTTGTAATGAGGGGTGGGGGAATGATTTATTAAGAATGAGTCTTATTTAATCTACTCCGGCGAATTACCAATTTTGAAGGCCTTTTCTTGCTTAGGAGGAGTACTATTTATAGCCTTTGTCACACCTTTGAGCCTCAATAAAATATTAATGCCTAAATCAACACATTTAATCCACAAATCTTGCTAGAATATGAGAATATCCCATAATTACATATTTAGTCTACTAAATTAACCTAGAATCCTCAATTAAGGCTGGAACTTTCATAAATATTCAATTGGGACCAAAACCTCAAAAGAGTTAGCTAATTTACCCCATAAGCTTACAAACTTGCTAGATTTGCCTCAAACATTTAGAAGTTGACGAATTTTCTCTAGAATTACCAATTTCACCCAAAACTTTCTAAAAAGGCTCTAGTCTACTCCCATAGTTTCTTCTTTTCCTAGAATGAACCCAAATGACTCTTAAGACTATAAATTATTTCATAAATTAATTTAATTCCTTTTTTGACCATAAATGACAATTCTAAATTCCAAAAAATGTACAACACCAAATAACAAGATAATCTAAATGTAACTAATTCTATCAATTACCTAAGCTCTAAAATGACAAAAGTGACCCAAATGCCCTAACAAATGATCAAATTGCTCCTATAAAATTGATATGCTCATAAACTAAAATTTTCTAACCTATGAAAAAATGAAAATTAGTACCCTGACAAAATTGGCTTTCAACACTTCTCATTCGTTGCAATAGGGAGGAGTGACCTTTTTGATGATGATTATTATGCCTCTGTTGTTCTCTATAGTCATAAAGATGTCATTTGTCTTACATTAGACTGGAATCAAGTTCTTTTTTACCAAAATAAAATAACAATAATGAAGTCCAACAACTAATTAAATTCTATCTAATTGTATCCTAGTCTTACTACAAGATGGATGCAAAAAAGCCACAAAACTTCAAGTCATTTTTATGTAGTCATTTTTAAAAGGCGATTGAACATCGACTGATGTTAGCGGTTGAAAATGTCAATCGCTAAAGGGAGTGGACCTGAACACAAAAGCAACAAAAGTTTTAGTTCGCTCTACACATTGCCATTTTTAAAAAAATTTAATTGTTAGTATTTTTTTTTTTTGAATAGCAACATAAGATATTTTATTAATAAGGATCAATATTAAAACAATTTAATCCACCTGTTACCAGCAAGACGCTAGGCACTATCCAGGCACATAAAATTACACTCTACCTCATGACTATCAATACACAAACATCCGAATAATGAAAAAACCTCCAAATACTAGTTAAAAAACCTCCAAAAACTACCTCATGCCTATCCCACCTGCACATCCAACATCCCTCATCCCACCCTCCCCTTTGACTTATTGAATAATTTTTTTGTTTCCAATCTAAACAACTTACTAAATTTCTCCTTCAGACTTACACGCCCTAACTAAACATCTTCCCAAAACAAAATTTTCTTCCCATTCCCCAGTCTCCTTTTAAAGGAATTGACAAATTCCACTCCCCTCTCTCTTATTTGAAAACTAGCCTTCAAAATCCGTTCTCACAATCCCCTGAAACAACTCTACTCCATATTTCTTCCCAGCCCTCCTCTTTCATGCACCATTTACGACCTTAATAAACCTATCCCATAAAGCCTCTCCTCCACCTTAAACAACTACCACCACTTGCCTGGGAGAGCTAAATTCGTTGACCCTAAACTTCCCATGCTGAATCCCCTTTCTTGCTTGCTAGCTAAAATCTTATTCCACACAACCCATACTATACTCCTACCGTCCCCTTTCCCTCTCCAAAAAAATTGATTTCGGAGACTCTCAACACATTTGGTAACACTCACTGGGGGGTCATTGAGGACAAAATGTGGAAGGTTGACAAAAACATGTGGACCGAACAGAATTACCCTACGGAGGTGGATATCTCCATAGGCGATACCAGCATTTGCGAGTGCTGCGCTGTCGTCAAACTCTACAAATAAAAATACCTACACAAGCCAGTCATGTCCTATCCTCCAAGCAAACTACTTCTCCACAGTTTGCCTGACGTCCAATAAATTCATGTGTGATGTCTTTAGTAAGTTTGAAGTGTATGTGTCCAGTTGGAGAGCATCCTGCAGCATCGTACAGTGTCCTAGTTGTAGGTACGTCTCTCTACTCTTCTCATGTGTGAAAATATATATTGTGATGAATAAAAAAACTTGTCTTCTGTTCTATAAATTTGTGTTAAAAAATAAATTTTAAAAAATATGAGGATAAAATTCTCCAGGATCAGGTGTTGTACCCACAGGTTCGTGATATTTACAAAACTGCAACCGTGCCTTGAACAGTTCATTTGTTTGACGGAAGCAGCACTTTGTAGAATAGCACATTTGTAAGGGGAGCAACATTTTACAGAACAACACATTTTTCTAAATGGAACAATATTTCATACGTTGATTCAAAGAATATTATTTACAGACAATAGTTCTTCTCAAATTAACAATATTTTTCAAAACACTAAATTTGTAATATTGAAACAATAGAAGACAATGTACTCTATCAGCTTCTTTGATTACATGGCCGACTACAAGTCCGAGTCAGCATGAATCGAATTCACCATCAAAATATGTCTGATAATGTGTAGAATGAAGGAGATGATAGTACAATGGAGGTAACCCTAGTGGTAGAGGTTGTTGCCATTAAGAGTTGGCTAAAAGATTGTTAATAGTAGTGTTGAAGGACTTAGTTTTTGTTTAGAGTTAAACATAGTTTTATTCTGTAGTGCTGTTCTATTTAGTAATAAGTGGTATTTCATTCATATAAATGTGTTATTTTATAATATATTGTTCATTTTGTAAAATATTCTATTCTTAGTAATCGTTTTTCCGTTCAGTACTAGGTATTGTTACATTTAGTAATAAGTATTGTTTCACTCTTACAAATGTGTTGTTCTGTAATATCTTATTCATTTTGTAAGATATGTTATTCATAACAAGTATTATTCCGTTCAATAATAAATCTTGTTTTAATCATACAAATGTACTATTTTATAATACGCTATTTATTTTGTAAGACATGCTATTTGTAGTAGTGTTGTAGTGTTGTTCCATTCAGAAATAAGAGTTGTTCCCTTCAGTAATAAATATAGTTTCATTCATACAAATTTGTTCTTCCATAATATGGTATTCATTTTATAAGATGTGTTGTTCGATTGTTCGTGATAAGTGCTATTCTATTCAGTAATAACTGTTGTTTATTTCAGTCATAAGTACTGTTCCATTCTTATAAATGCTGTGTTTTGTAAAATATTGTTAATTTTGAAAGAAATATTATTTGTAAATAATGTTATTTGATTTTATAGGAAATGTTGTTCCATTTAGATAAATGTATTATCCTGTAATTTACTATCCATTTTGTAAGAAGTATTGTTTGTAAATGATATTGTTCGGTTTAGTAACAAATGCAGTTTGGTCGGTCGTCGAAACTGGTCTCACTAATAACTTAGAATAAATAAAATTGTAGTTTAGCTGTGAAAACCAGGTCGAATTCCAAGGGAAGTTTTTTACTGAAAGGTTCCTGTTAAAAAACTGAAATAAAAGATTATGAGGTTTTCTTGAATTAAAAGCTGAAATAAATCGAGTGTAAAATTAAAATAAAATTAACCAATATTAAAAATGCTTAGTTTAGGGTTGATTATTCATTCTAATCATAAAGTCGATCATCAAAAAAAGTACTTCTTCAATCCAAGCAAACAAACATAACTCTTTTTAAAGCTAAAAAGAACCAAAAGAATTCAAAAATAAAATTAACAAAAAAAAACTCCAGATTAATTTCTTAATTATGGGTCACCAGATATTGAAAAACAATTTCTAATTATCCCAGAATAAGCATTAAGAACAATGAACTAAAAAGTTTATTTTAGGCAACAACTAAAAAACTTGAACAATTTAACCTGTCTTACTTCTCCTGAATAAACTAACAAAAAATAAAAGTAATCTCCAATTAATTCTGTTGCTTCTAAATCTAATTCTTCACCCAAGCGGTTGTATAGAAAATCAAGCAGATTTGCAATTATAGAATCAATCCAACAAGTGAGAACATGAAAATTAATTGCAACAAATCTGAATAATGAAGAAATAAATACTTGAATTTAAAGAGAATTTAAGCAAGTAAAATCAATTCTCACAACCGATGTTGATGATGGAAATTATCCTTAGAACTGAACCAGAAAAATTACTCACTTATGTTTCAAGAAAAGAACAAGAAAAAAAAATAGAGGAATAATCCCAAGATCCAAAAAAAAAAAACCTAAATACGTTGCTCTTCAATAGATTGGCGAAAGTGCACCTCCTCCAAGTAACCCGAATTTGCTAAAATGAAAAGAATTTCAGGTGATGAGTACCTCTCCAATGTCTAGTTGTAACCGGATTCTCTCTAATTGGCCAATGAAGTTCGCATAAATGAGGTGTCCCAAATTTCCAACTTCTTTTCTGCCATCTCTCACGGGCATTTAGTCGAACACCTTGCAGCCCTCAACTTCTTGGAGTGCTACTTCCTCTCTTCAGCCACAGCTCTCCTCGAACCACAAGCAAAAGGAGCANTAGAGTGTTTGATGAACTAGACAATACTCATGCTAATAATAATAAAAGAGTTTTGTTAAGGATGAATAAGAAGAAAAAATGGTGAAAAAGAAAAAAAGATGAGAGTAGTTGATCATTTAAAATAATGACAGTAAATTAATCAATCAGGCTTGGAATTGGGCCTAGACTTGATCGAAAAAGTGAAAATGAGGAAGAAGGCAATTCAGAGAACTAGGCGAGCTACGCTTTGTAATTTTAGTTAACCTAATTAGTGTTTCTCATGTGTCTATTGAGATAGATAGAAGCTAGGAGAAAAATGTATCATTTTGTCGCGTGGAATCACATGATTGTGTTTGCAAATTTTTTTTCTATGACTGTTGAGTTATAATTTATATTGCATATACTTTTTGTAACACAGTGAGTATTATTTTAGTGAGTGAAAAATTGTCCCTCATGTTCTATCCGTCACATTGCTTTTAAGATAATTGCGTGGTAACATTTATTATGAAAAAAATTATTTTAGAGATAGGAACAAGATATTTTACGCTACAATAGTAGTGAGTCCAACATTTAATTTCTTTTAAAGGTAAAAACGGGATAATTTTCATACTTATTCTAGCAATTGTGAAGGAAATCTAAGATGTGTAATTTTCATTATTTTATTGTTTTGACTCCAAGCAAGGGATCACCTAGAGTCTTGAATTAAAATAAAAAATTGCACACACTAAACAATGAGAATAGGAATAATCAAAGGGAACAACACCGTAAAAAAAAAAAAAGCAAACAAGATAGATTAATGTCTAAAGGTGGAAAGAAGTGTCATCCAAAATTAAAAAAAAAAAAATAACTACTTGGCATTTTCCAAGCACGTATTGATGAAGAAGTCTCCTTCGAATATTTACACATATTCTTTTACAAAGAATTTTTTATTTATGTTATGTATGATTTATTTTTTGTAATTACGATATAAATAATTAAAAATACGTTTCCCAGTTGCCCCACCAATTCTTAGCTTCGGTCTTAACCATTCCAATTTCCATCACCTACTACCATAGCTTCGCTAGCTATAAGTACACTCGAAGAAGTCTTTGGGTAGGCATATAGGGAGCAAGGAATCTTGAATTAATCAAGTCTGTAGCGCAAAAATTCCTTAACGGCAACATCCAATAATGAGCACCAACGTGTATGGAAGTGCCATCACAGAAGCGACTCTGAGGCAGATACCACCATATGATGATCCCCAATATGTGATCACAAAATTTGTCCTCTCCAAGGTAGCTCTCGACATGATCAACTCAGAGAGCAGGCTAGACAAAGCTCACGCCTACTTGAAGGGTTTGGAAGAAGATTACGGCCACTTCAACGGTGTTGCCACCAAGGGTGTTATCTACAATGCCACAGGCGAGACCATGGCGCTCATCATGACCCACAACAATGACGGTCACTATGGCGATTTTCAGAACGGCCAGTGTGGTGTCTTTTTCCATCAGAAACGAGCCTATCTTCCCGAGGCCTCCGAGGGAGCCATCGTCTATCGCCTCAGCTCTATAGATTGCATGATGAGCTGGTGGTCTAGGTACGCCGGGCAGAACCACTGCTACTCTGAGCTCCGAAATATAGGCCACTTTGACGACACTGTCTGGGGGATCATTGAGGACAAAATGTTGAAGGTTGACCGGAACAAGTGGACCGAACAGAATTACCCTACAGAGGTGGATATCTCCATAGGTGATACCAGCATTTGCGATTGTTGCACTGTTGTCAAACTCTACAAATAGGAATACCTACACTAGCCAATCATGCCCTATCGTCCAAGCAAACTACTTCTCCACAGTTTGCCTGGCGTCCAATGATTTCATGTGTGATGTCCTTCTTAAGTTTGATTAAGTGTATGTGTCCACTTGGAGATGCGTCCTACAGGCATCCTATGGTGTCATAGTTGTACATACATCTCTGTACTCCTCTCCTGTGTGAAAATATATATTGTGATGAATAAAAAAACTTGTCTTCTTTTTTATAAATTTGTGTTAAAAGATCAAATAAAAAAAAAAGCTGAGGATAAAATACTCCTAGATCAGGCACTGTACCCATAGAGATATGTTCGATAAATAGGAGATTGATGGATATAATGTTACAATGGAGGTAACCCTAATGGTGGAGGCTGCCGCCAAAGGAGTTGGCTAAAAGAATGTTAATACTAGTGTTGAAGAACTTAGCTTTTATTTAGAGTCAAACATAGTTTTAGTCCGTAGTGCTATGATAATTAGTAATAAGTGATGCTTTATTCATTTAAATGTGTTGTTCAATAATATGTTGTTCAATTTGTAAAATATGCTATTCGTAGTAAGTGTTATTCCATTTAGTACTAAGTATTGTCCCGTTCAGTAGTAAGTGTTGTTCCACTCTCACAAATGTGTTGTTCTGTAATATGTTGTGCATTTCGTAAGATATGTTATTCATAACAAGTGTTGTTCCATTCAATAAGAAATTTTGTTTCAACCATACAAATGTACTATTTTATGATATGCTGTCATTTCATAAGATGTGCTATTTGTAGTTGTATTGTTCCATTTAGCAATAAGAGTTATTCCCTTCAGTAATAAATATTATTTCATTTATACAAATGTATTCTTTCAATTATACAACGAGTAAAATATTCTACACAATACCGGTTGTTCGTGATAAGTGTTGTTCTATTTAGTAATAAGTGTTATTTCTTTTAGTCATGCTTGTTGTTACTTTCAATAATAAGTGTTGTTTGTTTCAGTCATAAGTACTATTGCATTCTTATAGATGTGGGGTTTTGTAAAATGTTGTTAATTTTGAAAGAAATGTTGTTCGTAAATAATGTTATTACCTCCGTCTCATTTTAGTTGAAATGTTTCTCTGGTTACGGAGATAAATGTGTATATAATTTGTGTCCGTTCCAATTTTTTTTATTTATTTTGTAACAATAGTCGTTTCCATCCGGTTCTAGAGAGAGACTCTCTGCCTTCTCTCTAGGATAGGGTTCTTTTTTTGGGTTTTGTGCAGAGAGAGATTGAGTGAAGATTAAAAAAAGATTTTTTATTGGGTTTTGTGCATTGAGAGTTTAAATGGGGGTAAGAGAGTAAATTAATTGTTTAAAATTTTCTAAAAGAGGAAACGTTTCAACCTTTTTGGGATATCCCAAAAAGGAATACGTTTCAACTAAAATGGGACGGAGGGAGTATTTGATTTAATAAGAAATGTTGTTCCATTTAGATA
>KK900288.1:1133-39974 GCA_000696445.1 Aquilaria agallochum
ATTTGTTTCTTCATGCAGGTACCAAATCCCTTACTGAGTGCTTTAAAGTACTTACTCCTTTAGTGTTGTACAGGTATTGAGTGAGCTAATTAGGCATAATAGTTGGTAAGGGGTGACTGTTAAAGCTAAGTTTTATTGGCTTAAAGGTACTCTCTAGGTAGGAAACCTTACATTTCTAAGCTATTTATGGCATAAGCTAATATTGGCCAAAGTGTTTGCCTTACAGTTTGAGGCTAAGTGAATACAAGGAAGGTGTGGCTGATCACTTTAAGCTAGCTTGCTTGGATGAAGAGCTAAGGATGGATCTTAGTAGATATAAGTTACTTCTTCTATATGTATGGTATTTTTATACAAAGAGATTGCCTCTATTAGTGTCCATTGGTGTGTATAACACTAAAGTTACATTTGGTTGGATATAAGATTGAGATGCATGCACATAGTTGTTGCTTGAAGTTAAAGTAACTAAAGTTTTTATGTCTTGGTTTGTTTTCACTTATGTTTTATAAACTGGCGCGCCACAGTTTTATTTATAGTTTTAATTTATTGTTATCACAAAGTCAGGACAATGCATGCATATTTCCTATAAGGGTAGGCTAAGTAACTAGTTGCACGTAGTGATTTAAGATACTTCACGAGTAATAATTAGTTAATTATAACCTAAGTGACATTATAATTCTCAAAGAGCTTACCAGTGTTAGTAAAATCAGGGCACTGAAGTCCTGTTCCGCCATAAGTAAGGATTCGATGGATCTTCAATCTAAAAAGAATGACGAGATCTTGATTTGGAATTCGACATAGAATTGTCATCCTCTGACATCGTGATTGGAGCTTAGGAGATTTAGAAAAAAAAAGGAACTAGAGAGTTATGATTTGCAACTGGAAGAGCTTATTGATCTGATACCATATTGAGATCAAAGCGACAAGATAAATGAAGTGATCGTAGGAGTGTAATTCCCGTATTGATCAACTTAACCATTCATGACAATCGGTCGGCTATATATAGCCAAATTTACAACATAAAGATATACACAACTTAACGATAAACTCTTAGCTAATTACATGTGATAACTACAAGTTAATAATTATCTCTAATACTTTGACTTCCCCTAACTCCAATGCCTCCTCCAACAAACAATGAAGAGCTTCCACTGCAATCAAGAACAAGAAAGGAAAAAGAGGATCACCTTGTCAGTGACCCTTCTCCATTAAGAATTCTGATGTGGGACTACTATTAATAAGAACTGAAACCAAAGAAGAACATAAACAACCTTGGATCCATTTAAGCCACTTGTCTCCAAAATTCATCTACCTCATAATATTAATAAGAAAATTCCAAGTCACATTATCAAAGGCTTTTTCAAAGTCCGCCTTGAAGAGTGCAGTCTTTATTTTTATTTTTTTAATAAAGTGAACCAACTCATTTGCAACCAGAACATCATCAAGGATCTGCCGCCTATGAACAAAAGCTGACTGTGTCTTACTTATTAGCAACTGAATTTTATTCTGAAGTCTGTTGGCCAGGACCTTGGCAATGATTTTGTATAGTCATCCAATGAGGCTAATGGGTATGTAATCACTCAGAGTAGTGGGATTGACCTTTTTTCGAATCAATGCAATGAAAGAAGCGTTGCACCCTCGACCGAGCTTGCCCGAAGTATCAAAATCTTTGATGAAGTTCAGAACGTCAGGTTTGACTATGTGCCAACACTTCTTCCAAAAACCAAAATTGAACCCCACTGGCCCGGAGACTTTGTGCTTCCACAACTCCAGATTGTCTCTTTGACTTCTTCTTCAATTGGTTTTTCCAACTCTGATGCATCTTCCTCAGTTTTTTTAATTCCTCCGAGAAGAACAGAGGCCTACACTTATGATGTTCTCTAAACTTTTCTTTAAAAAATCTGTTGGCCTTAGATTTAATTTCAGAACGATCTTCAACCCATCGTGCATAAACATTAATGCCCTTCAGAGCATTCTTCCTGAAATTCTCAGACAAAATTCTGTGGAAGAAGCCAGTGTTTTCATCGCCTTCTTTCACCCACTTATCACACGATTTCTGTTTTAAAAAAGCTTCTTTTCTTTCTATCTGCTCCCAGAATTTTTGCAGCAGAATGTTTTTCTCAGCGAGTTCAACATCAGTGAGGCTCCTGGTCGCAGAGATATCATCCCAAGCATTGATTTGTTGTTGTAAAGACTTCAGGTTTGCGTCAACATTCCCAAAAAACAGAACAGGATTGAAATCAACATGAACCTGCTATAGAAGAATCGGGCAATGATCTGAGATGGATCTCTCTAATCCGAGAAGTGAGAAACCTGGCCACAAATCGAAGCAACTTTATGAGACAAGGGCTCTATCTAACCTGCTCTTCTTAGAGCCTTTGCAATTATACCACATGAATTTTCTTGCGCCCAATAGTAGTTCTAACGCCTGTGATGAACTGATGAACCTGTTAAAAGCTTCGATTTCAGAGGTACAACTTGAGCAGCCCTTCCGTTCGTGAGGAGAGACAACAGCATTAAAATCTCCCATACAAACCCATGGACCATCGAAATTTGAGACAATCAAGACAAGGTTATCACATAATACAAGCCTCCGGGCTAGGCATTGTGGATAATAAACATTTAAAATAAGAACCGTAACATCTGATCCATACCAATTCCAAATAACACCAAGATATCCATCACCTGAGAAGAAATCCAACGTAGAGAAACTATTTAAGTTCCAAATGCATAGTAAACCACATGCTAAACCATTTGCATTTTTCTCAACAAAATTCAGGCAACTCGAATTCCACAGAGCCCTTATCAACAGACGAGAAGAATTGGAAATTTTTGTCTCCTACAGCAGCAAAAAATACACTTTGTTTCGTTGAACCAAATCCCTCACAATAGCAAGTCCCCTTGGACTATGATAGAATGAACTAAACCATCAATATTAACTCTACTGTCCTTGCAATTGAATTTGAAAAACTCATCTGGATCAATACTCTGCCAAACATAAGATTTTTCTTGTTACTTGTATCTAGATCAACTAAACAAACCCATAGAAGTGCAATTTCTGTGAATAATTGGTCATTCCATGCATGCAAAAGAACACCATGAATTTTCAACCAGGCCATTCTTTTTGCGTCTCTTTGAGCACTATTCCATTTTGAGATTGACCCCAAACCTCTGGGCTAGACTCTTTTATCCATCAGCAAATCGAGCGTCTGCTTCTTATTTTCAATGGCACTCGATGAGAACGTTCCGAGCTCCGCAGGCTCGATTTTGCATGATACATAACCCTCGTTATTGAAAATGTCTTGAAGACCTTCTATCAACTTGATGTCCTTCACCATTCCAAGTACACACCTCCCAAGCCACTGCTTTTCAGAGGTTTTAAAACAGAACTCAATTCCAGCCCAATCGTCGTACTGTCCGAACTTGGTTTCCTGACTAGATTCAACGAAACCTTTTAAAGCATTCTTGTAGCACTTTGTTTCTCACTCATGTGCCCAGTTAGAAACTGCTGGTCTGTTGGGGAATTGATCCTTTTTGGTATCTTCAATTTGTCCTTTTGCTTGCCTGCCATGTTTTGCAATATTTGCATTCATTTCGAAAGAACCAATCTACATTCGATTTAGTCTTCTTCCCAAGTCAGTAGGCTCACAACCCTTTCGGAACTTCACGAAACCAAAATTAAACCCAGCCTTTGTTCTCTTCTTCGAGACAAACACATCTAGTACAATGCCATGCCTCCGAAACAAACCATCAGTTGGAAAGTTTGAGAAGAAAAAGATCTCCGAAACACGCTCCAAACTCCTCCAATCGTCACCTCTTGTTTGCCAAAATCCTTCAGAAATAAAAGTTGTATCGCTGCCCATAACATCCTCGCACGCTCTTCTTGTTGGATCTTAAGAAGAAACAGAATTGAGCGTAGCACAATTGAATGAACTTATGCACTTTATTAATTTGATAGTTTGGCCTTTTATAGAGGCGTTTACAGAAGCATAACAAACTAAACTTATCAACCTCAATGTAAACTAAGCAAAATATCAAGAACTAAAACTTAAAAATAGGAAACTTAAAACAGAAGTTATCCATATTTAACTAATCTGAACGTTGAGCGTTGAATCAATCCACTTCTGTTCAACATTCTCCCCCTTGATTCAATGCTCTGACTCCAAGCTTCAGCCGATGTACTTCATGACTAGATAACGCCAAGGATTTGGTTAGCACATCTGCTGTTTGTTCTGCTGCGCTACAATGAACCAGCTTTATTTCTTCTCTAGCCACCAATTCACGAATGTAATGATGTTTGATCTCAACATGCTTAGTCCTACCATGAAACATTGGATTCTTAGTTAAGTTCACAGTGGACATATTGTCATAGAAAATTATAGTTGCCTCCTTTTGCTCCTGATTAAGATCTTTGAGAATCTTCCTGAGCCACACTACTTGACAAGCTGCTGAGTTTGCTGCTACATACTCAGCTTCTGTTGATGATAGGACTATTGTGGGCTGTTTCTTTGATGTCCACGAAACAGCTCTTGATCCAAGTGAAAAACAGTATCCTGAGGTGCTTTTTCGATCATCAACAAATCCTACCCAGTCACTATCTGTATTCCCAACAAGCCTGAAATCTGCCACTCTTCTATACCATAAACTGAACTATTTTGTTCCAGCCATATAGCGCAATATCTTTTTTGCAGCTCCTAAATGATGTTTGGATGGTTGATGCATAAATCTTGAGATCATTCCCATTGCAAATGCTATTTTTGGCCTGGTGTGAGTTAAATAAATTAACCGTCCCACCAGACTTCTAAATAAACTTATATCATCCATTTCCATCCCATCTTCTGCAGATAACTTTTCACTCATGTTCATAGGGGTCTTCGGCACTTTGCATCCCAACATTTTGAACTTCTTCAACATATCCGTAGCATACTTTTGTTGAGACAAAAAAATGCCTTCTGATGTTTGCCAAACTTCAAGACCGAGAAAGCAATGCAACTTTCCCAAATCAGACATCTCAAACACATTCATCATAGCATCTCTAAACTCAGATATAAGGATTGAAGATGAAGCAGTATATATCATGTCATCAACATAGAGACTTACTACCATAAAATTTGTTTCTCCTTGCTGCTTAACATACAGGGTAGGTTCATTTAGGCTTCTTTGGAATCCATTTTGGAGAAAGAAATGATCAATTTGGCTGTACCATGCTCTTGGAGCCTGATTTAGCCCATAAAGAGCTTTCTTGAGCTTGTAGACTTTATGTTCTTCTCCCCTGATCCTGAATCCTTCTAGCTGGCTTACATAGACTTCTTCTTTCAATTCTCCATTTAGGAATGCTGATTTAACATCAAACTGGCATACTGTCCATTGAAATTGAGCTGCTAATGCTAGGATCAGCCTTATAGTTTCCAAACGAGCCATTGGTGAAAAGGTTTCTTCAAAGTCTATTCCTTGTTGCTGAGAATAGCCTTTGGCCACCAATCTTGCCTTATATTTTTGCACGCTTCCATCTGCATGATGTTTTATCTTGGTAATCCACTTCAGTCCGATAGTTTGTTTTCCTTCAAGTAGTTCAGTAAGTTCCCAAGTATCGTTCTTTTTTATGGCAACAATCTCTTCCTGCATTGCCTTGTTCCATTCTTCACATGACAATGCCTCTTCCACGTTTGATGGCTCGCCAGTAAATAGTGCATACATAGATGAGTAAATCTCGTTTAATGATCTGTACCTTCGAGGTGGCTCATCTGATGAAGAATCTGTCCTGCTTGTACTACTAGAAGTTGGTGAAGAGACTTGTGAAGTTCCTGGAGAGTCCGTTGGCATCTCTTTTCCTTATTCAATATATATCTTTACTTGCGATTTTTCCTCAATGCTGTCCCAGCTCCAACTCTTTTTCTCATAAAAAATGATATTTCTGCTCACAATCACTTTAGATGTAATAGGATTAAACACCCTATAAGCTTTAGATTGGGAGCAATATCCTATGAAGATGCATTTTGAGGATTTTTCTTCCAGTTTATGTTTGTAGCTGGGTTTCATAACATAGCAGATACTCCCAAATATTTTTAGGTGTCTTACCCCAAGTCTGTGTCCGCTCCATGTTTCAAAGGGTGTCTGATTCCACACAGCTTTTGTAGGAGAAATATTCAGTAAATAAATTGCAGTTGCTGCAGCTTCTTCCCAAAAGGAGTTTGGTAGGCCTTTGGTCTTCAACATGCATCTGGCCATTTCTACCACAGTTCTGTTTTTCCTTTCTGCTACACCACTTTGCTCTGGTGTATATGGAGCAGTTAATTCTTTGCCATGCCTTCTTTTTCACAGAAATCTGCAAAATCATGGGACAAAAACTCTCCTCCCCTGTTAGTTCTAAGAACCTTTAACTTTTCTCCACTTTGCTTTTCTGCCATGGCCTTGAACCTTTTAAAATTGTCCAATGCTTCTGACTTATGTGCTAGAAAATAGGCCCAGCTCATACGACTGTAGTCATCTGTAAACAACATAAAATACTTGCTTCCTGCAAGTGATTCAATTCACATAGGACCACATAAATCAGTATGTACTAGTTCAAGGTGAGATGATGCCCTTTTTGCTTTTCTTACTGGAAACGGTATTTTAGTTTGCTTCCCACAAGAACACGCTTTACAAACGTGATCTATGTCTTTAATGCTTGGTAAACCGTGCACCATTTCTTTGTTACTCAGCAATTGCAATCCATTGAAATTAAGATGACCATACCTCATGTGCCACAAGTTTGTTTCCTTATGCGCTATCATCAAGGCTACATTTCTTTCTTTGTGAAACACAAGAGGAAATATTTTATTTTCAGTCATGTCTACTTCCAGAATTGCTTCTTGGTTGGACTTTACTGTGCATTTATTATTGCTAAAAATCACAGTATAGCCTCCATCTATTAATTGTCCAACACTAAGCAAATTGTGAGCCAAGCTCGGTGCAAAAAGTACATCTTTGAGTAATTTTACTTTACCTGGGCTCACTTAGATTGCCACAATACCTTTCCCTTGTACTTCCAACTATTTGTTATCACCTGGCTTCACTTGAGCCTTCACTAACTCATCCAATTCTTGAAACATGTTTTTCTGTGTAGTCATATGGTTTGAGCCTGCACTATCCAAAAACCACACGCCTGTAGGTTCTTCTTTACATCCTTCATATGTCATGAACAAATAGTCTTCCTGTTCCTGTCCTTCTTCTGCAAATTTTGCTTTTGTTTGTGCTTGTTTGGTCCAGCAGTCATCTTCTCTGTGGCCATATTTCTTGCAATACGAGCATATTGTGCTACCTCTTCCTCTTCCTCTAAATTGAGAAGAAAAAGATTCGTTCTCCCCCTTAACTTGAAAAGCTTTCTCTTCTTCTTTTCCTGCAGATCTGTTAATCCTATTCTCATGTGCTTGCAGAGAACCCATTAGCTCATCAAAGGTGAACACAAACAAATCCTTAGATTCCTCTATTGCAGCAACAACATGATCAAATTTTGGTGTCAAGCTTCTTAACACTTTAGCAACAACTACTTCATCATCAAACTTATCTCCATATGCTCTCATTTGGCTGACTATTGCTGAGACTCTAGCCAAGTATTCTTGTACGGTTTCTCTAATTTTCATGCTTAATGTTTCAAATTCATGCCTTAATGATTGAAGTTTCATAATAATTACTTTTGCAGAGCCTTGATACTCTGTTTTAAGGATTGTCCATGCCTGTTTAGAAGTTGTTGCATTAGTAATTCTTGAGAAAATTGTTTCATGCACTGCCTGTTGGATGAAAAATAATGCTTTTGAGTCTTTCTTGATGTGTTCTTAACGTCTGTCATCATTAATGGCTTGTTCGTAGTCATTCTCAACATAATCCCAAAGCCCTTGTGATTTAAACAAGCTCCTCATCTTGATGCTCCAATATTCATACAAATCGCCATTGAAAATTGGGATCTGTGCTTAAGTAATGTTCATTACGCCGCTGTTGTTTGCCATCGTATTTCAAAAGTAAAGTTCACTAATGTTCTAGCCCAACCTGGCTCTGTTACCAAATGTTGGATCTTAAGAAGAAATAGAATTGGGTGTAGAACAATTGGATGAACTTATGCACTTTATTAATCTGATAGTTTAGCCTTTTATAGAGGTGTTTACAGAAGCATAACAAACTAAACTTATCAACCTCAACGTAAACTAACAACCTCAATGTAAACTAAGCAAAATATTGGGAACTAAAACTTAAAAATAGGAAAGTTATCCATTTTTAACTAATATGAACGTTGAATCAGTCCACTTCTGTTCAACACTTTTTACTCGATCTCTCAATGGCTAAGGATTTTTCTAAGGTAGCGACAGCTTACGTAGTATAACCAGTTCCCACCTCATCAATAACTTGGAAAGCTAGATTCTCTAGTAATGAAGGAACAACTCTGAGCATTGAACAGTACTAGTATTTGAGCACAAGAACAACAAGATTGTTGACAAAGTTGAGGCTATAATGGACTTATGACTAAAGTCTTTCCTTCTTTGATTCGCA
This sequence comes from Aquilaria agallochum, assembly GCA_000696445.1. NCBI lineage: Eukaryota > Viridiplantae > Streptophyta > Magnoliopsida > Malvales > Thymelaeaceae > Aquilaria > Aquilaria agallochum. The sequence continues at coordinate 9,654 of KK900288.1, forward strand.
TCGATGACTAGTGTTCACCACTGAGATTAATGGTGTAGATCGGTGAAGAGCAGCAACAATTTACAACAGTACAAGTACCTAGCAAATTGTGAGTATGAAGATGACAACAACAATGAGAGATTAAAAAACTTATGAGGTTCTTGGATCTGGAAAACAGTTTTCCTTTTCAGTCATTTTCTAGTTTTTATTTTCTATATACATATTTTCAAAGGACTTTTTACAAAACATATTTAGTTGCATCTACTAGAAACCACTTTTTAGAAATGAAAGTTGGAAAACACTTTAGTTGGGAAAATATTTATCTCATATCTAGATTCTGTTTTCTTACATAATTAAAAACTCAAGTGTGTTACTCCTATAAAAGGAAAAAGATACTTGGAACTATGATAAACTTGTTAGACATATTTTTCATTATTTACAATTTGATATAACATAATATGAAATAAAAAATATAATAATATAAATAAAAAAAGACCACAAGATGAAGAGTAAGAATTTTGTTATACAAATCCAAGTAAAAAATAATATCATATATAACTAAATATAACAAAAAGGCAATGCATATGCTGAACTCTGCTACATCACTATAATCATTCCACATTCATATGGTGATCTCTTCAACCTTTGCCAATCGAGTTGTTTGAAACACATTTTATCACTTGCTGCTTTAAACCTGCATATCCTTTACCTCGTTGATGCTTTTAGCCATCTAAGAAAAAAAAATTCCCACCTTGCTATCTTGGTTAGGCAAAAGGATATGATCTCCTACACCTTGCACCCGGGTTTGAATCTCCCCTTCCCCTCCCTTCATTCAAAAATCATTTACTTATAGTAATAGATAATTTTGAGTACAAAAAAAAAGAAGTACAATAATATAAGAATAGAAATAATAATAATAATCAACAAATTTGCCAAAGATGAAGCCATTAACCATCAACATAATACTCCAATCACAGCAACAAAGTTATAACAAAAACTGGGCATCTACCATAACCTGAGCATTAAAGTAGTGAAACTGAAGGTCAGTTCTAAAATTGTTAGACAACAAAAAGATATAAAAATCAGAGCAGTGAAATTGAAATTCATTTCTAAAAGAAGAAAAGAAATTGATTACTATCTTAAGATAAGAGACAAATAAAATGTGTCTTCCATCAACTTGGAGAATTTGTCAGTAAAGCTCAAAATGAAAGAACACATGAATCTAAATGCATCAAAACGACATGAATCTAAATGCATAAAAAATGCACTTCATGAGCATCAAATGTCTGAAAACTTGGGTAGATTAGCTGGACTGAAGTAGCACATAAGCAATAGGCCCACCAATTTTCTAGAGGTTACACATTCAAGATGTTAAAAACGAGGCGAGTAAGAAAAACACGAATCAGGCTTCCATAAAAAGCTTAGCCAACAACAACAAATGAGAAAGCACTATCAAGAGCCACTTATACCACACGCTCAATAACAAAAAAGATAACAAATATAAGAAGAAATATTAATGGGAGAGAGGAAAGAGGATGTGGCGGAACAGGGCCCCAGTGCCCTGAATTGCTAACACTGGTAGGCTCTAGGGAANAACGTCTTAACTTAGCCTAGGGATAGAAACCGAGAGTTTGAGACACTCTTAGGATGCCCGGAGCTTAAGGGCAAAATGCCTTGGCGGCGTCGTTGGCAATGCGTCGCCAAAGGCATCAACATTCGGAAAACTTTCACATTTCTCGGCAACGCGTCACCAACTCGCGTCGCCGGTCGCCAATATGGCGTCAACACTGGCGACGCGTCGCCAACACTTTCCAGCGTTGCGCAACAGCGTGCGACCTTGCACGAAAACTGCTCAAACTTTCTCATCCCAAACTCAAATCACTTGGGTCTTGTTTCTAACTCATTCCCACACAAAAGACTACATTTCTATGCATTATTTGAGCTTAATTAACTTGAATCCCTTACCTCAAATCATCTTGAAAGAAAGAATAGGCTACGAGCACCTCCAAGCTCCAATGGGTTCCCTTGAGTTCCAAGCTTGAAATCAACCAAATTTCGACACCAAGAGCACGAAGTTAAGACCATTTCTAACCATTTAACAACCTTAAAACTAACCCATAAGGATCAAATACGTTTACCTTTGGGTTTGAACNGCAGATAAGCATAATAGCTTAAATTCTTACTTAGTGCATTTTTCACCCTTAACTTAAGCTTTTGGTTCAAATGGCTATAAGTACCTATGGTCTTAACTTAACTAGCTCAAAACACTTGCATGGATCTAATCTTACCAAAATTACGGTCATGCTACTGAATTGGGCCAAAATTACCATTTTGCCCTTTTTGCCCCTTAGGTGCCAATTACCCTTTGGAACTCAATTTAACCTTAACTAGCTTGCTTTCCTTGCTTAATACTACTTATTTGAGGGAAAAACTCTTGGGATTCACTTACCTCGACATTTAATGTAGAGGAAATACTAGGAGAGCCTTTACAGAGGAAGCAAATGAAATAAGAAACATAAAGAGCCTACAACACTATCTATCCTTTGGATCTTGAAGATATAGTATCTCTCTCACACAATTCATCAAACAGTTCCCGTGCACCATCTACCCTTTAGCCCCTAAACTAAAAAAGCTACCAAGGAGTTCACAACACTGGCATAATAACCAAAACCACAATCCAGCTGTAATACCCTCCACCCTAGTGGATGCCCACCACTAACCATAAAGTTAACGATGTTAAGTAGTTTTTTTTTTTTGGTAAGCAAGTAGTTATTATTAATTAGGTAAGAGGCTACCGTTTTAAATAAATTTCAATAATTATAGAGGAGATAAGGCTTATGGTTTTTATTGATTTTGTAGAGATAAAATGTCCTATTTTTATGTCATGCTTTGCTAATTTAATTGAAACTCAATTATCCAGTTAATTAATTTTCTATTCATTTTCTTCTTCATTCTCATCTTTACAACATCTATATTTTTAGACAAAATTATAAACTATTATCGGTGAAATTGGACATTACCATTGATGAAATTAGACACTTTCAAAGGGTTAGGTTTTGTTGGTATTGTGGGGCAATGTGAAGGAAATGAATATATGAACTTTGAAAATAATAATATTAATACCACCATTGGTCATGATGTTTTATGTGTTCTAGTAGATGATTAAGATGTTTTTAACTTCTCATTATGAATTATAGATTTTAGAACTTATTTTTCTTGTATTATATGTTTATAACATGACATTTTGATTTTTTATAATATTAAAGTATTCATAAGTGAAAATATTATGCAATATAAACTTCCTGAAATAATTTAAATGATTATTTTTTTTCATCTCTTTCTAAAAAATTTTTGGAAGAATCTTATAGCTGTATAACTTTTTATGATTTTATGATTGTAGAAAAACAAAAATGACTGTAGGTAGAAACTCAACTTTAACAACCTTGGTTTAATCTATTATTCCCTCTATTGAGAAAAAGAAATGCCTTTTTCCCATAAAGCTTAGGGATAAACATTTCCGTTTTCACTGTAGTTTCTTTATAGATAATTAGTTTATGCACCAGTATTTTTTTTTCTTCGCCAACACCTTTTTATCAAACAAAATTGTCGGATGCTATGGAAATTATTAGTTTGAAATCCCAGTTGAATTATGTATTACTCTATGGGTTCCAAAATGATGAAGAGTATTATTTTTTGGGCCAAAAGGAATGAAGTATTTCCTTCTTTGGAAATCTTTTAATATCCAATTTACCTTTCTAACCTCATTTAAACTCTCACTTCAGAAAATCCAAAAATGAATATTTTCTTCTTTAATCTTAATTAAAACTCTCATTACACAAACCACAAAAGAAATCTTTTCTTTTTTTAATAATTATTTAAACTACAACTACACATAACTCCAAAAAGATTTTTTTTAAAAAACTTTTGTTTCAGTGGCAAAAATGGGAAAACAACATAACCTACACATGCCTTAATTTTTATACAAAAAAAAAATGCACTATCCATCATGGGACAGAGTAAGTATTTATTTAAATAACTATTGTGTGCATCTATGAAATTGATTGACGCCTTGATAATTTAAATATTATGGATAAAGTTTTTTACCACGTTACAAATATATTCATATAGAAGCTAGATACCATCTTGATTAATCCTAGAATCATGTACTTAAAACACTCAAAATTAGTTAATCTTCGTTTAAGTCTACTTGTTTGAGCTATGTTTATTACGTATCATGTCATTGATGGTGATCCAAAACTATCTATTAGGAGCTGGATTTACACCCGATGCTCAAAGCACTTATTTATCAGGGGAGATAGCAACCGCAATTGTCAACCAAACTGGCGCAGCTCCGGAAATATCATGTAACGTTGCCAATAATGTGGTACACTTATGGGGGATTCGTTTCTGCTACCAAAAGCATACAAACTTGGAGCCTGGGATTCTCATGGACTGTCCCGCCCAATTTTCTAGTCAATGTTCAGGTCCAAGTACTCAAATAAGCTTCCCACCATCGCAGATTCCGGGGCTAAAACGAACCCAGGTGTCAAGGCCCAAATTATATTCAAATGAGCTCTTCGTTAAATTGGGCTCTGCTTAACAACTTGTGATGCTCATTACATGAAACAACATACTAGCAGGTTTTTTTTNGTATTAATTGAGAGTGTTTTATCGTTGAAACTAAAAATTGTGATTGAAATATTGCTTTGTTGATAGAGTATCAACCTGTTTTCCGTTTGTAGTTGAGTTAGGCATCTATTTTTCGTTTGTTTCTTACATGCAGATGGCGAACTGGGAGAATTGGTATGGCTAACTCAAAGCATATTGAAGCTTTATATCATGGTGAGAATTTTAACTCATTGTCATTTACCCCATTTAGTTAATAAATAAGGTAGGATAAAATGAATTTAGAGATAACAAAATCTAACATAATCTAATAACCTGACCCAACCCACACGAATCCAGGTCTGACCTGACCTGATTTGATTGGAAAAAAAAATTCAATAGCCTGAACTTGATTATATCTAACCTGACCTAAACCCGAATCTAATTGAAGGGAACCCGAGGAAACTTGAACCTAAATGACTCAAGCCTGATTGAAGGGAAATTCGAGAAAACCTGAATTCAAATAAACCAAACCTGAAATAACTCGAATATGAATTGACCCGAACCCAAAGTGATCCAAACCTGAGACTGACCTGACCCGAACTCGAGATGACCTGATAACTAAATCTGACAATACCTGATTTTAACCCTCACCCTAAACCATAACTTTCTTATTTCATTATCTTCTATATTTAGTAAATCCTAAATATGAGAACTTCCATATTTAGTAACTTCTATTTTTTGGGACTTTTATATTCAGTACATCTCATATATTTAGGGAAGGTGACTTCCGCAATTAGTAACTTTCATTTTTTTGTACTTTCATATTTAGTAAGTTTCATATTTGAGAAAGAAACTTTCATATTTGTTAGCTCGATTTTTTTTTCTAGACTCTTATGTTTAGCAGTTCTTATATTTTGAGAGGGAATTTTCATATTTGGTAACTTCCTTTGTTTTAGAACTTTTATATTTTGTAAGTTCCATATTTGGATTCTTGCAAAACAAGTAATTTTTATATTTAGTAAGTTTAATGATTTTAATAGGCAATTGTCAAAATTATAATTATTGAATTAAATACCATGGTATACCGCTTAAAGCGTACCTGTAGTATGTGGTACAAATGTTTTCGTTTTGTTATTTTACCGCGTGGTATACCGCATACCACGCACTTTTTGTATGTATTTTGTAAAAAAAACCGCTATATAACGCAAATACCGTATGGTATGTACTGTGGTATTTAATTGTTCATGCCTATTTTTCTTTATTTTACATCAAAATATCATAAATATATAAAACATTAAAATAAAAATAATACACATATCATAAAATAAACATTTACTTTTAATTTTTTTGTTAATTTTCTAAATTAATATAAAAAAATTAATGGATGGTATTATTTATATTTATAGTATATCAATAAATTAGTTTTTTCTAGTATTATTTATTTTGCTCCATATATAACATTTTTTTTATGTTTTTTGTATTAAAAAAATATCTTCTATCATATATATTTTATTTATATTTGACAAATTATGATTAGAAAAATTAGAATACATATAAAATGTGTAAAAATAAATTATTAAACAAATTATGTCATCTTAAAATAATATTTTAACATTTATTTTTTATGAAAACAGTAACGGTATTCAGTGCAGTATATCATGTAGTATACCTTAAAAATTCAGGGTGTGGTATACCTTGCAGTAACGGTATTTAACACCTTGATTACAACATTCATCTCTAAAATTTTAAATATAGTGCAATAAGATACCTAAATTTTAAAAATTTCATTTTAATCACTTCTAATAATTACAATATGGGTGCCTAAACTTTTGAAATCTTTGCATTTTCACAAATTGTTTTTCAAATTTTACAGTTTACTTACTAATAGTGAACTTAAGTTGCATTTTGTAATAATTTCAAATAAAATTCATTAAAATATAAGCATAGCAAAATTGTTATAACGTATGTCTGAATAATAGCTGAATAAAAATCTGAATGGTCTGTATAGTAATAGTTGAAGGGTATAAGTCTAAAAAAATAATTAAGTATTACCAACAATGCTAAATTACTTAAATATGTACTAAACTATAATGAAGAAGATTTTTATGAATATTTTTATTAAATATACTTTAAAAAATTAATTTAAATTAAATCACAAAAAAAATTTATTTAAATTTTAAAAAAAATTGAAAAAAATGAATTGAGTCAATCATTTTGGCCTATGCACTAAGTGAACACAAATGACGATCCAAATTTAACCCAAAACTTAACCTGAAGTTAGCTGAAATTAACTCAACCTACTATGAACCCGAACCCAAATAAACTCGGTCCAACCTAACCTGAACTCAAAATTAACTCAACTTGAACCCAAATAACCCGGTTTGAACATGACTTCAATCTGAATTCATGCTAAACCAACTAGAATCGAATCTGAATGACCTGAAATAAACCTGGTCCGACTCATCCAATTGTCATTCATAGATGAGTTTATTTAATTTTGGCAACTTATCCAGCGTTTATTCTCTTATATATAGGATAAGGACACCCCACCAAAGCTATGGGATTAAATTCGATTAAGGGAAAATTAGCACATGGTACAAAATAAAAACTTCAGTATGTTAAATTTGTTATATATAATAAAGCTAATTTTTTAAATTTAAAAACATTTTTTAAGTTTGAAATTTACCCATGCAAAAAAAATAATAATTTCTCCAAAAAAAAAAAAAGCGACCAGACTGTGACGAATATATAATACATATGCGAACAAACGCAACAAATGCATAATTATGCGAACCCGACAAATAAACAACCAATTTCTGCATCGTATTTTTGTTTTGATACATACAACCAATAAGCGATCACAATTCTGTCACACATAGTCCTTTTTTTTCCTGTGAATCTGTGACTATGGTTTTGTCGTGTCTTATTAATTTGCTTAAAGATATTACCAACCTTCTGGACAATATACAATAATGCGATGATAGTGTCTAGTCGCTTCGCCACAGACAAGAATTTCACATGTAAAACGATTCCACAAAAAAAATTTGGCCAGGTTTAGTCAAGGTGTTCGATAAGGACCTGCTGTCCTATGAAACGTGGTGCTCGCTCGCGGCGACAACCGGAGAGGATCTTATTGTTATCTCTTTTGTCCTAACCTACATACACGTTTTTTCCATGGTTGGCCACCCACTATTGTAAAAAGCTAGGGGCTTGGCCATCACATACTCTTATCTTAATACTTAAGGGAAGTCTGGCATCGCCCCCGGCGGATGCATACAAGGGGCGGAACACTAATTTTCATTTTTTATTTGAAATCCAGTTATTTTTTGTTTAAATTTCACATTTAGTTGTCTCAAAGCATTTGAATGAATGGTGACTAGTGTAAGACATAAGTTGGAGGTCTTGGGTTCTACTCTAGCCTTCACACATTTTCTCTATAATACCAATATTGCTGATTCGATTGTCTTATGGGTTGCAAAAAATCAAGCTTTCATTGTCTCCTATACTATACAGTACATTCTACTATTGTAAACTTGCAAAGATGCTTGCATATATAAAAAGAAAACAAAATTCACATTTAGTTAGGAAATAACAAAGCTATCTTAAAATATCTTTTTATAAGATTTTTTTTAGAATTTCGTTTCCGATGTTTCTAAGGAATCAAATTAATGATAATTTTCCATTTTCAACGTCAAATAATTCCTGTTTATTGTCTTTTAAAATTTGTACTAGATGAATAAATAATCATGTCATTTTTAGGATTTCTTCTGTGAGAAAAATACATTTTATTGTTCCTATTTTTAAGGAATCAAAATCAAAATTAGCTTTTAATGTAAAAAAACTTACCAATCTAATTACCATGATGGAACATACATACAAAAGGTGAAATTCTGAAGTGCACCTAAGTGCATGTACACATATTAGATGGTGTTAGAAAGGAGGAGTTTTGAGTATTTATGGTAGTTTTGTTTGGTAAGTTGTCAGATTTGATTGTATGATTTTTAGAAATTAACTTTATTCAAAATTTATAATTATGGCAATTTATTTTGTATGTGTTTCCTTTTTATTTAATTCATTGATTTTCGTTTCTTCTTCTCCATCATAAGTTCACCATTTCTATTTTTGATTTCTTTTTTTACCAATTGTCGTTATATTCATGGTTTCAAGTGAGGAGTTAAAAGGTCTAAGTAACTATGTTATTAGACTTGAACAAGCCACCTAATTCCTATTTTTTCAACATGGGGGTTAAGAGCTTAAGCGAGGCAATGGTATATATATTGGTGATGTTTGTAATGAAGATTTCATTGTTACTGATGGCGATGAAGTCGATGATGGTGTTGATTATGGTACTGGTGGTGACGATGAGTTTGGTGATTTTATTTTTTTATGGCAATTTCATTTTTTTGTGTGATGATTTTGCTACATAGATTAATATATTTTATTTCTAATTTAATACGTTTCACATATAGTCTAATACATAAAATATTGGTGACGATGAGTTTGGTGGTTTTATTTTTTTATGGCAATTTCATTTTCTCATGCGATGATTTTGCCACACAGATTAATACATTTCACTTTCAGTTTAATACGTTTCATATATAGTCTAATACATAGACAACACATTTTAATACAATTCACTTCCAGTTTAATATATATCCCACACAGTTTAATAAATGTCACTTCTAGTTTAACACATATCCCACACATATTAATACAATTCACTTTTAGGTTAACACATATCCCACACAGTTTCATACATAACTCACACAGTTTAATGCATTTTATTTCCAGTTTAATATATTTCACATCCAGTTTAATATATATCTCACACAGATTAATACAATTTGCTTCAAGTTTAATACATATCCCACATAATTCATTTCAGTTTATTACATATCTCACACAATTTAATATATTTTACTTACAGTTTAACACATATCTCACACATATTAATACAATTCACTTCCAGTTTAACATATATCCCACACAGTTTAACACTTTCATTTCTAGTTTAATACATTTCACATCCAATTTAACACATATCCCATACAAATTAATACAATTTGCTTTAAGTTTAACACATATCCCACACAATTTCATACATTTTCCACACATGTTTCCTGTTTCATCATCGCTCCAATCCTTTTGCATTATAGATTTGCTGCCACATGTGTATATATACAAAACTAGAAGATTACATTTAAAACCCAAAAGTATACATATATATTTATACTTTTATAAACCCAGAAGTATACATATAAACCCGAGAAACATACATGTATATCTATATTCTTTACAAATCCAGAACATACATATAAGTCCCAAAATAATACATATATATATTTGTGATCTTTATAAACTCATAACATATATATAAAATCCAAAAGCATACATACAAAAAAAATCTTAATCAAACATATAAAGCTTCAATTAGAGACATAAATCTCAAATTTCAAATTAGTTCTTCACAAAATTATGTTATTTTGCAATAAAAAACATAAACCGTGCATGTCTTTTCATGAATCTCACCCATTAAATCATTTTTCTTCTTTGCCAAAACTAACCAAGAAACACACAATGAAAACCCACCAACCAAACATAACTGATTCGATTCCCTAAACCCCAAATCGAAAAAACCATGAAAACCATTTTTTCGAACCTTCTATGGAACTCCTTCTTCCTTGTTGAAATCAGCACCTTCACTCACAATCTCTCCTCGTTTGAGTCATCTCACTCTACAACAAGACTACCAGATCTTGATTTTGAGAAAGGCAAAGGAATTAAGCCGAAAAGAGAAATGGTTTTACTTCATTGACGACAACAGGCATAAAAAAGGGGAAAATAGTGCGTCTAATCATGGGCCTAGGGTATGAGAATGATTTGGGAGGAATTTGTATGAGAATGGTTTAAATCAAGTAATTCTTAATCTTATTCCCCAATCTTCGCACTTTCCTTTCTTTTTCAAACTCTAGGTGATGGATGGTGACCATTAGGAACACTAACAGTGTTATTAAGTGTACTAACACCAAGGTAGACAATCTGCAATCTCTATACAAAAGTGCAAAATATAGTGTCTAGTTCTGTTAGCATGGTGTCTAGTTCTGCAATTATGGTATCTATTGATGGTATTAATATTATCTGCCTATATTAGCATATATCCTTTTGAAGAAAACTATAATTAAGTTTCAAATATTCATTTACCAGATTTAGACACTCAAATTATCATACTAGGCATTTAGCCACAACAGAACGTAAATATTCAACTGATCATACTAGATATTTGATCACCATAAATCATACATTTGAACACCACAAAATATGTCAACTAGATCATCAGGTTATGCAGAGGGGTCCTTACTTCAATGGCCAATATCATCGTAGAATGTTAGAGCCTATTTCTAAATCAGACATGAATGAGGCATTGTGGTTCATTAAAGGCATTAAGGTTCCAAACCCTAATGGTTATACTTCATATTTATTTGAAAAAACATAAAGGGTTATTAAAGACCATATCATTGATGTTGTCCAGGATTTCTTTCAATGAGGAAGGTTGCTGAAATGGATGAATGCTACTTTGGTTTATCTACTTACAAAGACTGAGAACCTACAAACAGTGAAGAAATTTTGGCCAATTGCCTATTGTTTGGTTTTGTATAAAATTATTTCAAAGGTTTTTGCAACGACGGTGTGATAGGTTCTGGATGTCCTAGTGAGCAAGATGCAGACAACTTTCATGAAGGGTTATTATATTCATGATAATATCTTGTTAGCAATTGAGATCCTAAAACACTATCATGAAGCAGGATCCCAATGCTTTGAATTACTTAATTTGTAGGCTCTTAAAGGCTGTGATCCCATTTAGTTACTATTGACTAACTATTACTCATACGTAGATCAAAACAATTTATGCGAAACTAGTTACTTAGCCTACCTTGCAAGAAGATATACATGCATTTGTTCTGGAAATACAAATAAAAAAAGTAAATCATTTAAAGGAAACAACACTCGAGCATTCCTTTTAAAACATACTTAAAACATGCAGAGACAATAAAACACCAGTTACTTCAACTTCAAGTAATAGTTTGTGCATACTTTTTAACACTGGCATACATCCAAAAGTAATTTAATGGTCTTACACCATAATGTATCCCAATAGAGGCAATGTCTTAGTACACAAAGTACCAGATATACAAGGAAAAATACTACTAAGATTCTTTACTTTAGCTCCGACATTTAAGCTATCAAGCTCCATGTGCAAAACCCTCACTTGTCCTTGTGCAACTTTTAGCCTCTAGACTGTAAAAGCACAAACACTTAGTTAGTACAAAACTTATACATCAAGCAACCTTAAAATATTGAAGATTCAAATGAATAAGTACCTGTAAAAGAAAAAAACTTAGCCCACAACTATCCATCTACTTGTTAGGCCCGATGTTAGAACCTACACAAAATACTTAAAGGAGTGAATATATGAATTTACTCGGTAAAGGTCCCTTGGGTACCTGCAAAGACTATAGCAAGCTAGTGTGTAAATATGACATACAAACAAGCAAACAACTAACCAACAATCAACATTGGACCGAGAATTGTTTTACATTGGAACCTTTTGAGGTACTAGCCACTTAAGAATCATCCTAGAATACTTACAGCTTAAGGCACTAGCAACCACATTGCCCTTACCCAAATAATAATCTATCAAGCAATCATAATTCTTGATATACTTGATCTACCTTCTCTGTCACCTATTTAGGTCCTTTTAGGTAAACAAATACTTTAGAGTTTTATGGTCTGTAAAGATCTTAAAGGACCTTTCGATAAGGTTGTATCTCCAAATCTTTAAAACAAACATAATAGCTACCAACTTAAGATCATGTAGCAGGTAGTTCACTTTGTTTGGCCTTAACTGCCTAGACCTATATGCAATTACATGCATATCCTGCATTAACCCACATCCTAACCCTATCCCAAATTCATCGATATACACCATAAAAGTCCTATAAAGATCTGGTAGGATCAAGATGGAGGCAGAATTTAACCTTTTCTTAGGCTCCTAAAATCTTTCTTTATACTTAGAAGTCCAAATGAACTTTTGTGCCTTATTTGCCAAGACAGGCAACGATGAAGCTATCATAGAGAGTTTTTCAATAAACCTTTTATAGTAACCTGCCAATCCCAAGAAGATTCGGATTTCACTTATAATAGTTGGGCATTTCCACACCACCACTACCTTTATTTTAGGTAAAGCATTTATAATATGCCCATGGAACGGAATTTCACTTGTCCAAAATTGATGCTTAAATAGTTTTGCATAATATTGACTATGTTTAAGCACTTGCAAAACTACCTTTAAATGTTCCTCATGTTCTTGGGGAGTCTTAGAGTACCCTAGAAAATAATCAATAAATACCTCAACAAATTGATCCAGGTACGGCCTAAAAATTCTATTCATGGCATCCATGAACACTACCAGAGCATTCATCACCCTAAAAGGCATAACAGTGTACTCATAATGTTCATACCTAGTCCTGAATGTAGTTTTTAGGATATCTTCTTCGTTTACACCTAGTTGGAAGTATCCAAACCTTAGTTCTATTTTAGAAAAGACCTTTGCCTCTCTTAACCTATTAAATAAATCATCAATCATGGATAGTGGATATTTGTTCTTTATAGTTACTGCATTTAATTTCTTGTTGTCTATACATAAACATAAGGTTTCATCTTTCTTCTTCACAAACAACACCAGGGCACCCCACAGGGACACACTTGGCCTTATAAAGCCCTTCTCAAGCATTTTTTTAGCTTATTCATTTCAAACGCTAACATATGAGATGAAGGTATGAAAATTGGTTCTGCCCCATGCTGTAAGTTTATGAAGAATTCAATATCCCTTTGTAGAGGTAACCTTGGAAGATCAATAGGAAATACTTTTGAGAATAGATTGGCTATTAGAATTTTCTTAAGTTGCTCCCTAACTGCCACCCTATTTAGTGAGTAATATTGCTCTTCACTCATAATGGGAATGGACTTGATCAACTTAAGGTGCAAGCTTTTGGCACTACTTGTTAAACTACCTGTGCAAGTCACATTTACCCCTAAGGCATCCACAAGGGTAACTTTACAACCTGCATAGTTGTTTTGGGCCTTTTGCCTACTTAACCAATCCATCTTGAAGACAACATCATCTGGGATTGAGGCTATAACCCAAAGGCCACACAAAAACCCATGACCCTCTAACTCCAAAGGATTACCCTTAATCATTTCATTAGTGAGGATAATGTTTCACTCGATAGTTTTAACAAACCTTATTTCATCCATCAAAGTTTTATACAATCCTAGCCTAACAACCATGCCCAAAGAAATGATAGAAATAGTAGCACCAGTATCAAATAAAATCTTAATACTATTATCCTGAACATTAAAGTTACCTTGCATAGCTTTCGACTCCTTGGGTGCCTAACCCGTCAAAGCAAAAACACTTGGTTGCATAAGGGCTCTAATAGGTGCATTTCTAGCTCCTGAGGTTCCAGCCCTTCCTTGGCCTTACTTTTGCCTAATTTTTGGGCAATCCCCTAGCCGAATGTCTAAGCTAGCAACATTAACTACAAAGATCAATCCCGAGCATGCAAAGTTTGTTTCCATGGAATTTTCTGACACTTTGGGCAATGACTTTTCCCATTGTTCTTACCTTTCTTGGAAATACCTTTTTTTCCTTTAGGGTTAGGCCTCTTACCTGACAACTTCAAGTGCACCAAGACCTTTGGCTTGATGGCTTTATCCTTAGGTTTTGCTTCTTTCAACTCTCTTTCTAAGGCCAAGGCCTTTTAAATGGCCTCATGATAGGTTTAAACCCTAATAACTGCCAAAAAGCTCATTAACTCCACCTTAAGTCCACAAATAAACTTCATTGCCTTAATTTCATCCTTCTCGGCTATATAAAGAGCATACCAAAAAAAAGAATTAAATTTTCTTTCATACTCATAGACCGTCAAACTGCCTTGGACCAATTCATCAAATTCTATCATTTTTTTTTAATCTTGGGCAGCATCACTATTAAATTCATTTTAAAATTTCTTCTCAAATTCGGCCCAATCAAGTTCCTTGAGCCTTTGCCTAGGCCTACCCTCCTTATAGGACTTGAGTCTCTCCATGACATCTTTCTACCACAAAGATGTCTTGCCTTTTAAGAAGAAAGAGATTAAATCCATCTTAGCCTTATCATCCAACTTCATGTTCTAAAAAGTACCATTAATTCGGTATAACTAACCTTCGGTCGCATCGGGATTACCAATGTCATTTAACTTAAGAGACTTAAGGTCTTGGCATATCGATACAAGCCCCATGTGGTTCGGAATAACGGGTCTTCTACTTTTCCTATGGGGGTCAATATCTTTCTTATCGCTATCTTCCTCATTGTTCACTTGTTCAAGCTCATGCACTTACTCTTGATCCCACTTAGTTACCATTGGCTAACTATTAATCACAGGTAAATTAAAATAATTTACGTGCAACTAGTTACTTAGCCTACCCAAAAGATATGTATGCATTTGTCCTAGCAATGCAAATCAAATAAGTAAACTATTTAAAGAAAATATTGCTCAAGCATTCATTTTAAAATATACTTAAAACATACCAAGACAATAAAACACTAGTTACATCAGCTTCAAGTAATAGTTTGTACATACTCTTTAACACTAGCATGCACCAAAAAATAACTCAATGGTCTTATACCACAATATATTCTAATAAAGGCAATGTCTTAGTACACAAGGTATGATATATACAAGAAAAAACATTACTAAGATCATTTACTTAAGCTCTCACCTTTGAGCTATCAAGCTTAAAGTGTAAAGCCCTCACTTGTCCTTGTGCAACTCTTAGCCTTTACACTGTAAAGGCACAAACACTTAGTTAGTAAAAAACTTATATCTTAAGTATCCTTAGAATCTTGAGGATTCAAGTGAATAAGTACCTACAAAAGAGAGAAACTTAGCACAAAACTATTCACCTAGTTGTTTGGCCCAACATTAGAACCTACACATCATACTTAAAAAGTGAGTATGTGAATGTATTTAGTAAAAGTCCATTGGGGTACTCGCAAAGAAGATAACAAGCAAGCATGCAAATATGACATACAGATAAGCAAACAACTGACCAACAATTAACATAAACAAATAATGTAAAAAATATACAATGCATAAATGTATGATATGCAACATGGACAATCCTTAGGACTTTTTACACCCTAGGTACCTTATTTTTGCCATGACCACGAACGGCGGAAGTACTTGAGACATTAGCTCATGTATCTTGGATCCTTTATCTTCTTTAGTCCCACTTATAGGTCCTAAAGTAGGCCGTCATCTCCTCTCAAAATATTTTTCATCTTTCCCTTAACTTATTATGCAAGATAATCATCTTATGTGGTCCAACTTGCCAAGCTCGTAGAGATTAGCTTAGGGCTCGTTAGTGGCTTACTTACCAAACCACAAGATTTGGTTAGGATCCTCTTAGGCTTTCCTCTTCCTTGTTCGTAGGTCTAAAACCTCTTACTTAGGCCAACAAAGGCTCCAAAACCCACCTTAATCCCCTTAGTGCTTCCTTAACAACTTAAGCCATTTAACCCCCTTAGCCACATTACCTAACTCACTTTAACCACACCACTTTGCTACCACTTAAATAATGTATAATTCCTAACTTAAGAATGAGTTTTATACCTAATCGAAACTACAGAACATCTTAGAATAGCCTATGGATGATAGCCAATAGATTGAGACGTCCTTAGGGTGCTTTGAGCTTACAGGGCTTGGGCCTTGGTGATATGGTGCCAAGGGTATCGCCAAAAGCAACAACTCATTAGTTGCCTCAAGCACTATTGGCAATGTTTCCTCACCATTGGTGATGCATCCTTAATGCCCTGTTTAGCACTTTGTGTTCTTGTGCTATCTTGTGTAAATCTTGCTTAATCTTTCAATGCCTAAAGCCAATTCAAAAGGGTCTTATTTCTACTTAATTCAACATATAATAGTACATTTATATACATCATTTAAGCTAAATTAACTTAAACATTTACCTCAAATTCAACTACAAAGCAAGAATAAGAAAACAAGCATCACAAGCACACTTGAGCTCAACTTAATTCTTTTGAGTTTCAGACATAAAACCAAAGTGATATGGCACTAAGAACCTCAAATAAAGGTCATTTCTAGCTACTAAATCAACTTATAACAAGATCAATCCAAGCCAAGAAGCTTACATTAAGGGTCAATGCCCAAAACATGCAACAAAGAGCACAAATTAAGCAAATGCACCAAGAATGAGATAGAGACTTATTGATTTCTCCTTGGGACCTTCAATTTTACTGGAAATTTGTGGGATTGAAAAGGTTTTCCATAGACGAGCTGTTGGAGAGAGAGCCATGAAATTTTCAATTAGAAGTGATGAGAATAATGACCTTTTCTTGCAAGAAAAATATCCTACCAACTTTACAAAAGCATACTTTTTATTTTCTTGCCTCTTGGCCCTCAAGCTCTATTTTATTTCAATTTGGCCACTAGACATACACTCAAAACCGTCCCTCCTTGGTGCCAAAGAGTATTTTTATGTCTCCCACACTTAGCTCCTTAGACACATAAGCCACTTAAAACATGAATGGCTTTTTTGAACCTTTAGTGCAATATTTGCACTTATTCTTCAGGTGGCGGTTCTAATAGCTAGAATAACTTATGGTTTTAAATCAAGTAATCAAAATTCTTACTTGACCCTGATTCCATGAAAATTATAGTCATACTACTTACTCTGGTCAAAATCACCATTTTACCCTTTATGACTCTTAAATGTCAAATCACACTTAGAAACTCATCTTCGCTTTATTTAGCTTACTTTTTTCTTAATAAGATGCCAATTTAAGGCATTTAAGTAAAAAAAACTTAAATGAAACATACTTACCTGGTCAAAGTCAGTTGTTGACAAGGAAAGTTGTCGCAAACACTATTTCATAAGACTTATTTCACAAAGGTGCATGGTTAAAGTGGATATCTTGAAGGCATATGACAATGTCTCTTGGGACTTCCTCAGTAAGTTATTAAATGGGTTTGGCTTTCTCGATCAGTTTGTTAAGCCTTGCTTCTAGGTGACCCAATTTCCCCATATATACTCATGTTGTGTATGAAATACTTTTCAAGAAGCCTACTAAGCCTTATGAGTGAATAGTTGTTTAGATTTCATCTGAAGTTTAACCACTATAATATTGTTAAGCTTGGCTTTACAGATGACTTGATTCTCTTAAGTATGGAAAATGTGCAATCCTTATATCTTCTAAAGTAAAAGTTAATTAACTTCAGTGAGATTTCAGGCCTCACTTCAAGTGATAAAAAATTAGAGGTATTATTTAGTGGGACCACTCTGCACTTGAGGAGTGTCATTCTAGAGGCTATGGGATTTCGAGAAGAAAGCCTACCAATGAAATACTTAGGGGTTCAAATTTCTTCCACATCTCTTTAACCAAAAGACCTCGAGCCTTTGCTAGAAAAAATTAGGAAGAAGGTCCATGGTTGGGCAAAAAAATATTTGTCATATAAAGATAGAATCTAGTTCATTCAGTTGGTGTTACAGTCTATACAAGTATATTGGAGCTCAATTTTCTTAATCCTAAATAAGGTGATTGATGCAATTAACAAGATATGCAATAACTTTCTATGGGCCAAGGTGGTGCAAGATAATAAGAAAATGTCTATTGTTTGGAGAAGAATTACTCATCCAAAGGAAGAATTAGGTGCCAACTTGTGTGATCTACAGGTATGGAATCATTGTTTAATCCTCAAGCTTTTTTGGGATGTCCAGAAAAAATAGATCACCCTTGGATAGCTTGGATACACTCATGCTACATTAAAAATACTGATTTATAGACCTTGGCACCTAGTTCTACTGCTTCAAATGTGTGGTATGGTATTCTAAAAATAAGGAATTGGTTAAAGAAGAGATGCGTCATGAGGGATGAGGTGGAGACCGTATTCTTAGCATCTAAATCAATACTCTTTTATCTTCCAGAAGAAAAGGAAGGTCAGTTGGCATAATATGATATGGTGTAAATTTTCACTTTTGAAGCATAATACTATAGCATAAATGTTACAATTAGAAGGATTGTCTACCTAAGACAGACTATATCAATGGGGCATTCAGGAAGTGAATAAATGTTACTTGTGTTGGAAAAAAGTTGAGACATTCGACCACCTATTCCTCAAATGCGACTTTTGTTATCAAGTGTGGGGGCAATGTGCTTTTGTGGTTAAGTGTCTGTCAAAGACCTTTTGAATGACATGATGAGGTTTCTTGGTTCAAAAACAAAATGAAGGGGAAATCAATGCTTTTTTAAATCAGTCGTGCAATGCCAGTAGCCTCTGTCTACCACCTTTAGGGACAACAAAATAAATAGACTGTTTGAAAGTGGTGAGGAGATAGTAGATCAATTAGTTTCACAAGTTAAATTTGATGTTTTTGTTCAAGCTTGTAATTTTGAGTGTGATTGATCATCATGGTGGATGTCCATCATGCAGACTTAATCTTTGTATTTTGCTCTTTATGTATAGTTTCTAATCAATGAAATTCTTATTACAAAAAAAAAATAGAGGCTTAACCCATTATACTAGACAATTAACAATCATAATCAGACACTTGGATACTATGATCAAACACTTGGACATAATTTAAACCTAGTTAAAACATATACTCAAACATGCAAACAAGTCACGACATTACCAGATTTAGGCATTGAATGTATCAACCTAGACATTCAACAATTTTATTTGTGTACTTAGACACCACACAAATATAAAATATATACTTAAACATGTAGTCAACACATTTGGTACATGATTTAAACACTCAACTTATCATATTAGGCACTCAAACACTATAAATCAAACTTTTTTTTTATTTACAAAAGATGCTTCATTCCAATTAAAAAGTAAGTCAAATGACATCTTACACACCAACAATGACCAAAGATTCTAAGGGACAATAAGAACATAAAACTAGCCACAAAAAGGTTATTCATTCCTATGACACCGAATAAATGGAAGAGAATCAAATTAATCTAAACCTTTTAGGTAAGCCAGAATAAATCTGGATGGTAGGTCATCAAAACCGCAAAAAATAATTTTGATATCACTAATAACTCAAAATAAATAAATTTGTGGTATAATAGTGAAAATCAGGTCGAATCCCAAGGAAAATATTTTTAACCGAAAGCTTCTTACCAAAAAATTAAAATAAAAGATTGGGGAGGATTATTTGCAATCAACAATAAAATTAAAAATATTCAGAGGAGAGAAATTAGAAACCTATCAAGTAAGAAATCAATGAAACAATCAAGAATGCAAACCTTGGCATCAGTCAATATCCACTATCGAATTCCTACAACTGATCATCGATACATAGATAGATCAATCAATATTTTAAATATTCATCGTTGGAGTTATCTTCCTGTCTTTCTTTAGTCATAGTTAATTAGAAAACAAGCGATCTAATTAACCCTAACTGCTAAACAACCTAGGACAAACACTTCAATTTAATTTAACAATTGCATTAAAAATTATAAAGATCTATGAAGCTGAATAACACAAACAGAAATGGTAGTATTTAATTTAGTTGAATATTCTCCTTAAAACCTAATGATTTCTGATGCAACAAATCAATCAACCTTAGTTGCTTCACAAATTAAAAAGACCAAACAATTACAAATTTAATTTCTACCCCATCAGTAAATTAAATTCAAATAACAACTAGTAGGCCTCCTAGCATATGAATGAAATAATCATAAAATTAATCATAGAATAACACCAAATACTCAAAGTATTAGTTGACTGAATAAAAATAACTTTGACATCACAGTGCTGAAGAATTGGCGTTTCAGTTTCCTTCAACCAAGAGTAAAATAAATCACCTGGATATGACCATGAAAAACAAAGAGAGCGAAAAAAGAAAAAGAAGAAATTGAAAAAAAGAAGGAAAGAGCAGCTAAGAAGTGCCGCCAAAGAGAGAGAGATGAGCTGCTGTTACTATTATTCTAATAAAAACTAACCTAAAAGAGAACAACAATGAAAAATCCCCAAACTCTTTGTATTGTTCTAAAATAACCCCACATAAATGTAAAAGATTAAAAATAACTAAAATGACTTAATATGACCAGGAGAATGATGTCTTTTAACTGGAATTTTTCACCCACATGGTTTAGAGGCCATTGGAATTAATCCACATCAAAATTGGTTTCAAAGTTGTGAGCCAAGAAATATTTTAGAACATTAGCAACAATTTCAAGAAGAAATTTGACCTTGATGTAGTCATTATCTCTCAAAACTCAAAACTGAAAGTTGTAGAACTTTTTCTTAGCTTTGAACTGACACTTGAATCATATAAAAAGGATATCTATAGCTAAAGATATGCCTAAAATACCACGACTGCTTCTGAACCAGTGATGCCGCACAAATCGTGACTTTAAAGCTAAATTTGACCCCCTAATGTGCAAACTGGGTTTTATGGTTTACATATGATTTGTAGCTCTAAATGTTAGCTTTCCAATAAATCAAGAATCACTTATTTCAATCTCTATAGCTCAAGATATGATTTTTCTATTGGAACATCGCTAATCTGCCAGAATCCTGAAAGACAACCAATAAAACTTGTAAAGTTTCAAATTAAATCAACTTTTAATTAATTTAGTCCAGATATGCTCTATGCTATAAAACATCCGCAAAAGAGATCTTTAACGTTCAAAACACATTAAAACATACTAAATATGAGAGAAATAAATACAACAAATGCAAATTTATCACTGGAGTATAAAACTCACTGATAATTGGAACAAAGCACAGAACAAACCAACAATGACCAAGCAATACTAGAACCAACTAGGTATTAGAGGTCTAAACAAAACTATCTATAAAAATAAAAAAATTAACTATAAAACCTAAAAAAATAAAGACTGAGTTTATTCTATGCAATTGTCTTCATATCTATTGACAAGGGTCGGGACACCCTAGTAGAGCCAAGATTCCAATGAACTCAAGAGACCTAGATCCATCATTACCATATAAGAATCTTGAACCATTCTTGAATACTATGTCTTGAACGAGATTGCGTTCACCATAAAATTTGGTAAATAATATCAGATAAGGTCAGTCAAGAAATAAAAAAATTAATGGATTAGGATGAAAGCAGGAAAGAAAGATGAAGGAGATAACAGAAGGGAATGGGTTGAAAGATAAGAGGTGTGCTAGGGTTTGACGTAATTTTTTTTTTTACAAATAAAAAATTTGGTCACCATAAACATGTAGAAATATTATTCTCTTATCAAACTTAGACACTGAATTACTACAATCAGACACTTGGATGCCAAAAATATTTAAACAAGAAACTTCCTTACCAGATGTAGAAACTCAAATTAACTATCATAGTAGACATTTTCAATGACCACAACCGATGAATTGTTTCACATTAAACATGATAGGAGAAATGATAATTAATTTTAATTTCAAAAAAAATAGGAAATTAATAGAAATAGCTTGACTATCTTCCAATTAAGTATAAAATTTAAATTGAAAAATTGTCTTGTTTGTACAATTTAAAACTGACTTGTAGACATATAGATACCAAAAGAAAACACTAAGACACTAAAAGCAAACACTTTCAATCTAGTGTGAGAGACTTTGAAGAGCATACTTTGAATCTAGAGTCAGACATTGACATTTATGACTTGCCATTTTTCGGTGTAGTCCACCGGGAGGGATGTTATATTACCTTAGTATTCTTAGCCTATAAAATGAAGCAAGTTGTTTTAGGAAAATAGTGCCAGATAGAATATTAAAAAAAAATATGAAGTACACACAAAATTCTAGCTTTCTAAAGATTTTAAAGGACCAAGCTTTTGGATAGATTTGAAATTTTCCTTGCCCTATGTGCACCTTACCCATCTAATTACCCTTTTATCCTTAATCCTATTTACTAATTCCTATCATATCCCTTCTTTCCCAATCAGACCACCATTACATTGTCTTTTCCGGTACCATTATCAGCCACTACCATTGCATCATCTTTTCCACTAGCATCACTATCATTGGCTGACATCATTGTTTTTTGGTGTCACTAGGCATCACTAGTCATTGGCGATGGTGATTATGGGCTGGGTAATAGCAACGGTGGGATCGATGCCAAAACCACCGGCTTATCTTTATATGAATGTAATGAAATCAAGAGGAGAGGTTAGGACAACGACATCTGGACAATGAGGTCACGACGATGGTGATGCCTAGACAAAGTTACTATGATGACGACGGTGAGTTGATGAAGTAGTGGTGAAGGAAGTCATTAAACGCGACACGAACAAGTTGATCTAATTTTTTTTTTTAGCCAAACTATATAAACAACATTAATTTGTTTAGAACTTGCAATGTTGCCCTCGGATTCAAAAAGTTACTTTTTAATCCTCTCAATTAGATATTCGAATTGTATTTATTTAAGACTTCTTACCTTTTTTACTAATATAGGAACAAAAATAGCATATCTATATCATATCACAATCTCATTTGTGCATATGTGTCGTATGTTTTATACACATCTGTTACTTTATACATCAAGGTTTATACATATCTTCCATCTAATTTGTATATATCTCTAATTTGGTGAGACGTGTGATTTGATGTTCACACCAGTTTTTCTTATAGGAGGTTGCACTCATATATACTATTGAATATATCATTAACATATCTCTGATCTCATTTGTAAATATGTCACATATTATTTGTACTACCCTTAACCTTCCTTTATACATCAAATTTGTACGTTGTTGGTATTTAATTTGTATATATCTCTAATTTTGGGGAAGATATGAGATTTGATATATTCACACTTGTTTTATACTATTGATGGTAGTATTGAAATACAAATATATATAAACATAAGATGTAGGATACACATTAGATTTACTCCCAGTCTTATGCTTGCCCCATGGCATCCACTCCTCTACCAAATAATTAATTAGTACTAATCCTTTTCTCAAATGTTGACCCATTTACTTTTTTTTTTATTATTAAAGTTTGACTTAAATGTATTCATAATGTTGACCCATTTATATTTTTTTTACTAAAGTTTGACTTAAATATATTCATACTAATTTTTTTTATAAAAAATTTAAAAATTATATTTATAAACTGGATTCTTTAAGGTACCATTTTTATATAAAAAGTTTATATGCTATCAATTTTTTTTTAAAAAAATTATGAATTAATTGTTGTGAATGGTAAGCGATACAAGGGAGCAACAATTTATAGTAGATCTTGTATGTAATATCATTTCTACCATGTTAAGAAGTAATATGCTTATCATTTTAATTTTAAAGTAAATATTGAATATAATTCTATCTCTGATTGGGGAAGATAACATCTCAAGCCTTTCAAAATTTTATTGGCCGAATTTCCCTAAAGGGTCTCTTTACTATATCGTCCACTGCAAACTGGTTCCTAAGCTGAGAACATTACATACCAATGCTTGAACTATCTATTAGCCGAATGAGTAGTCACTTCATTTCATCTTCTTTTCTCTTTCAGGTGAAGACGGAAAATATAACTTCCCATTCTATTTTTTTTCTAATTATTTTAATTTGGTTCTAGAATTGTAAAATTTAAATCCAAATTATTAAACGATCACAAAAAATTAGCTGTCTAATCAGCAATCAGTAAACGTAATTAGAAAAGGTATTTAAATCTATGGAACTATCAATTATAGGATAAAGATACTACAAGTCCTAAAATTTTGAAATTTTTATCATTTAAGTCCTAAATATTTTGAAGTTTTTGTTGAAATTCTAATATTTTAACACTTCCTTCCTATCATTTAGGATCATGCATGTCTTTGGACACAAAGATAAATATATATGTATAATTTATGTAATTTTTTCTCTTTTTTTTTTTTTAGAATTCTATTTTCTATGCTATGAAACGAGGTGCGCGCTCTGTTTTGTCCTAACTTACATACACGTTTTTCTCTTGGTTGGTTGGCAACATTGTAAAAAGCTAGGGGCTTGGCGGTCACACATCTCTTATATTAATATTTTGGTGAAGCCTGGCATCGTCTCCGGGGACCTAGAGACGGAAAAATCATTTTCATTTAATTTCAAATCCAGTTTTTTTTTTTTTGGTTTGAATTTCACTTTTAGTTATCTAAAACCATTTAAAAGAATAGTGTAGGACATGGGGTAGAGGTCCAAGGTTAGACTTTGCCCTTAGCCAATTTCCCCTATAATGCCAATATAGTTGATTATGCAGTTTTCTCGGTTCTGAAAAAACAAGCATTCTCTGTCCTCAATAATATACTGTGTCTTTTACCCTCAAAGACTTGTAAAGCTATATATATATATATATAGTTAGGAAATAATCATACTATCTAAAAAAGAAGTTTTTATAAGAAATTTTTTTGAGAATTTCATTTTCCATGTTTTTAAGGAATCAAATTAATGACCATGTTTAGGATTTCTTTTGTGAAAAAAATATGTTTTATTGTTCCTATTTTAAAGGAATCAAAATCAATTAGCTTTTACTGTCAAAAATTTCCCAATCTAATCAACGATGATGAAACACACATACAAAAGTGCAAAATATAGTGTCTAGTTCTGTTAGTATGGTGTCTAGTTCTCCAATAATAGTGTCTATTTATGGTGTCACTATTTTCTATCCATGTTAGCATATGCCCATTTGAAGACAACTATGATTTAATTTCAAATGTTCATTTACTAGATTTAAACACTTAATTTATCATATTAGACATTTAACCACCATAAATCATACACTTGAACACAACAAATATGTAGACTAGAAACTCATTTACTAAATTTAGAGACTTAACATATCATATTAGATATTCAACCATCATAATCGGACAATTGGATAACACGATCAAACACTTCGACATCATTTAAACCTAGTTAAAACATATACTCAAACATGTAGGCAAGTCGCACCTTTACCAGATTTGAATATATAATCTCAAACATTCAACCACCGTAATTGTACACTTAGACACCAGACAAACATGAAATTATGTATACTTAAACATGTAGTCAACACATTTATTACATGATTTAAACAGCCAACCTATAATATTAGACATTCAAACACCACAAATCGAATACTTAGTCACTACAAACATGTAGAAATAATATTCTCTTATCTAATTTAGACATTCAATCACTACAATCGGACACTTGGACATCAAAATACTTGGACAAAACACGTCCTCGCTAGATGTAGAAATTCAAAATTAACTATCATATTAGACACTTTCAACCACCACAAATGATGAATGGTTTCAACATAAATATCCTTCAAAATAACATGATTGTCTTCCAATTAAATGTAAAATTTGAATTGAGAGAATGTCTTGTTTGTACAATTTAAAAACAACTTACAGACATTTAGATACTAGAAGTAGACACAAAGACATCAAAAGTAGACACTTTCAATCTAGTGTCAGCTACTTTAAAAAACAAACTTTCAATTTAGTATTAGACACCAACATTTAACGGTGTTATGATTTCCCTTTTTTTGGTATAGTCCACCAATGGTGGACTTTATACTGGCTAGGTATTCTTAAACTATAACACAAATCAAGTTGTTTCAGGAAAATGCTGCAAAGATTTTATTCTTAAGGAAAAAAAAATGTACCAAATCATGCCTGAATATAAAGTAGGTGCTGAAAGATGTGTATTCTTAAAATATATTGCTGATCAGGGAATTGAACAAATTTTGATGATGGCCAAAATGTGTTTAATCTTAAAGAATATGAAGTGCAAGCGAAATTCTACATTTTTAGAGATTATGCCTGCCCATTGCATGCACTGCTCAGCTAAATAATTAATGAGTACTTTCTCCATTTCACAAAAATTGACTTATTTATCTTTTTTTTATTAAAATATGACTTAAATATTTTTATATTAATTTGCATTACATAAAATCATTAAAAATTATATTTATAA
Source organism: Aquilaria agallochum (assembly GCA_000696445.1). Classification (NCBI taxonomy): domain Eukaryota; kingdom Viridiplantae; phylum Streptophyta; class Magnoliopsida; order Malvales; family Thymelaeaceae; genus Aquilaria; species Aquilaria agallochum. Next base: position 36,262 of record KK900288.1, read on the forward strand.
ACTAGAGTCTTTAAAATACCTTTTTTCATATAAAAAGTTTATCTTTCTATAATAAATTTTGAAAAAAAATTATGAATTAATTGCTGTAAATAGTAAAATGGACAAGTTCTGTGAGACAAGAAATTAACAATTTTTTTGAGGCAAAAAAAGAGATATATATTAAGAAAGAACTGAGTCCAACTACAAAGGATATAGGCGAACTAGCAAAGATAGCCAACAACAGACAACAGATCTTGTATATAATACTCCCTCTGTCCCATATTCTTTGAAACACTTTCTTTTTTTGTTCGTCCCAAATTCTTTGAAACATTTTTCTTTTTAGTAAGTTTAACATGTATTTTTACCATTATACCCTCTTTCATCTACCAATTCCTCTATTTTACCCTAAAACCTACTGTTTGTTTTGTTCTCTCATTCGATCTCAACGTGGGCACGATGACAAACGAGACAAGGCGACGGCAGATCGCGGCGGCAAGTAGAGGCGACTGACGATGGAGACAGAGAGGGGAGCGAGGAGGTGGGTGACAGCAATCGATGATCGAAGCTATGGATTGACTCATCAGAGATGGAAGCAAAGAGGTCGGGGATGACAATCGACGCATGGGGAACAGAATCAATGGGCCTGGATGGCAATTGATGAGATGGGGACTAAAATCAACGAGACACCAACGGTAATCGACAAGTCGAAGATGAAAGTGACAAGATCGAGGACGGCAGATCGTAGGAACGAAATCGATGGACAGAGATTAAAGAGATGCGACGACTAGAGATTAAGGCGACAGGATGGAAATGACAAGGTTGAGACGGAAGTCAGAGATGAGGTAACGAGGCGATCAGATGGAGACTAATGCCGGAGACGAAGATGAATGGGCAAAACAGGAAAACACGACAAAAGTAAAGCTGGCCTTAAAAATCGTGCAAAATCATTTGTTTAAATAAACGTGGGACGGAGGGAGTATCATTTTTATCATGTTAAGAAGAAGTATGCTTAGCATTTTATTTTTAAAGTACATATTGAATATAATTCTATCTCTGATAGGGGAATACAACATCTCAAACCTTTCAAAATTTTATTGGCTGAATTTCACTAAAAGGTCTCTTTACTATATCGTCCACTGCAAATTGATTCCTAAGCTGAGAACACTACAGAGCAATACGTGACCTATCTATTACCTGATCAATGAGTAGTCATTTCATTTCGTTTTCTTTTCTCTTTCAAGTGGGGACGGAAATACAACTTCCCATTCCTAACTTTTCTTATTATTTTTAGGACAAAGGCAGTGTTTATTTTTTACAAGACCTGAGTCAGTTACCAAATGTAAATTGTTAAAATGAGCACATCTATGTACGGAATAAAAGGGAACATTTGGATGAAAAAAAATATTTTACATAATTTATTTACATCTTAAATTTTTGAAATTTGATTTTTGTTGCATTCACTATGCGATTTACCAATTTTTAATACGGTTTCCTATATAAATTCATTACTTAGTAAAACTTTTTTAATTTAATATCACTTAGAAAAAGTATTTGGTAAATTTAAAATTTGGATTTCTATGACTGTTAGTTGTGACTATAGTATGTATAGGACTAACAATGACAAATATTAAAAGTTTCAGAAGTACTACCAACACTTGAAAAGATTTTGGATCTAAATGTTCAAGAGGACTAATATTTCGTACTTCTCGCATCTTTTATTCCATTAATTATATTGATTTAGTAAATCCATTATTTCAAGAAGACATGACTGTTGTTTAGTCAACTAATAAATTAACGAAGGCGCCTCCCCCTTCAAAAGAAAACCAATTCTCTGCCGTCGTCCCTTACACAATCTATTTTCATCAGTCGTCTTCCCAATCATCTTCTAACACTTTTTTGCCAGATTTGAATTTTGATCTAAATTTGGTTAGTTCCTTTTTATTTTATTATTACTTGACTGATTTTATTGGACATTATTTATCAGATTTTATGGTATATTCAATCTTATTCAAATTTTGGTGTTCAAAAGTGATCGGAGACTTTCACAAGGTGAATTTTCAATTTGAGATAAATAGCGATAGATTTAGATTGTTTTTTTGTTCACCGAAATCTCAATCCTATTGGGATGTTCAGACACTAGGCAATAAATATGGAAACGATTGTATAGAATAAAGTCAGTTATTATCTTTTTAGGTTTTCTAGGTAATTTTTTTATTTAAAGATACTCTTTTCTAGGCCTTTGATTCTTGGTCGGTTCCAATACTGCTTTCTTATTATCAACTTGGTCTGAGTTTTGTTTTAGTTATTTATAAGTTTTCTATTTCAAATTTACATTGTATGTTCAGTTTGATTTGATTCTCATCTTTTTATTTGATGTCATAAAACTGAGTAACCTTATTAGTAATCAGTTTTATATGTTTATTGTTCCTTAGAATCTTATATTGTCGTTGACTTGTAAGATGCTGTTTGATTCATTTTTAATTGAAATAAAGCTACTTTTATTAAAAAAAGAAGGCATGATTGTTTTTCATAGAAATTTTAAAAATATATATATACTGTTTAGTTATCTTATCTCCCGGCTTCCCAAGACGTATTTCGTACCAAGACGTATTTCGTAATTAAATCTTTTGATTATTCAGTTCAAGAACTTTAGTACTAAATTGATACTCTTTAATGAAACTAAGAGCAAGAGTTAATATTTCAGTCTTGCTTCTGATGGAGAGAATGAAACCGATAAAAGGACCACTGTGCAACAAATAGATAGTTTAAGGGTTAATTGCAGTGTTTTTTTTTTTAAATTTTGCGACTAGTTTGAAATAACATGTTGGAAACTATTATTTGATAATTATTCTTAGCTGTTAAAGTAAATGGCTATACCAACCAGACCTACTCGATGGAATATGCCAATATGGAGGCCGGCAGCATCTAACGGACAGAATCATTTCCGAGTGTGTTATTTGGAAACATGTAATATATAGCTTTCTTCTGTTTGAAAATCTAAAATTACTTTATACTAGTTTTATTACAAACTAAAAAATTGTCACTATTATTCATTTATTTTTTTCTGCAAACCGTTAAGAAATATAATTTTCTTAAACTTTTTAAAAATTCAAAGGAATCATACTATGCAATAGAGACACTACTAAAATATCATCAATTCCCGACTAACAATTTAAGGAAACTAATACTGTTACATGTACCTAGTAATCGCATAAATAATTTATGTTTATGAGTTACTTAAATTTTTATGAATTTTTTAACTTACTAGACCTGAAAAAACTTGTTATTTTGACAAGAAAATAAAAGTAAGTTTTCATACTTGTTAAGATGTAGGTTTTTAAATAAATATACAATTTGAGTAAATAATTACTATATATATAGAAATAAACACTATATATAAAATAAAAAGCTTCTAATCTATCACTAATAATTCTAAACAAGCTCTAAGTTTTAAAAATAGCAAATATCATAATATGGAGTTTTTTTTTATCCGCAAGCAAAATTCATTCATACCATGATAAAAAATGTTACTTGCAAAACAACTCAAGCATACCCAAGATATTGCATTAATTTCCTAAACCAATCAATCTCATATAAAACTATTTTAGGTATTTTAGGTATCTTATATATATATATATATATTATTCTAATCCATATACTGCTTTGTATTTAGCAGATTATAGCCTCTACCATTTGCTCCTTCTCCTGGAACTGCCTTCTATTTCGTTTCCACC
>KK900288.1:41379-54007 GCA_000696445.1 Aquilaria agallochum
ATTTATGTCTCGGCTTAATTGATTTATGTTTTCAGTAATTGCCGCGGCACTATTTTCAATGAAGTTTTAATTTAATTATTCTTGCATAGCCAGGACAACGCATGCATATTTCTTATGCAGGGTAGGCTAAGTAACTAGTTGCACGTAATGATTTAAGGTATTTTACGAGTAATAACTAGCCAATTGTAACTTAAGTGGGATCATAGTTCCCTAGAGCCTACCAGTGTTAGCAATTCAGGGCACTGGGGCCCTGTTCCGCCACACTGAGGACACATGGGTGACACGTAAAGCTCTACTTTGTACTTGACCCTGAATAAAATGATAATCAATTGCAACATACTTCATCCGTGAATGGAAGACAGGATTGGAGCAAAGATGGGTTGCACCAATATTGTCACAATAGATAACTGGAGCAACAGGAAGACTTATGCCAAGCTCAGTTAGAAGAAAACATATCCAACGTAGCTCAACAACCGTAGAAGCAACAGCGCGATATTAAGCTTCAGTGGAGGAGCGGGCAACCGTATGTTGTTTCTTGGAGGACCAGGAGATGGGATTGTGACCAAGGTAAACAATATAAGCACTAGTGGAGGTTTAGGCATCCTTATTCCCGGCCCAGTCAGCATCAGAAAAGGCATGAAGGGCTAGAGAGGTGTCACGATGTAAGGCAAGACCATGATCAGCTGTACCAGACAGATACCGACGCAAGCGTTTGACAGCATTTCCAGTGATCAGTAGAAGGTCGATGCATAAACTGAGACAACTTATTAACGGCATATGCAATATCAAGGCGAGTGAGGCATAAGTATTGAAGACTTCCAATGACTGTTCTGTATTCAGAAGGATTGGGCAAGGCAGTGCCGAAAAAAGCTGTAAGTGTTGGCTTAGTGGCAAGTAGAGTGGTGACAGATTTGGCTCCAGTCATATGAGTGCGAGTGAGCAGGTCTGTGATGTATTTCCACTGAGAGATAAGTAAACCAGTTGAAGTGGAGACGACTTCAATACCAAGAAAGTAAGTTAAATCACCAAGATCTTTGATGGAAAATCTCTATCTGAGAAGTGTAATAAACTGTTGAACTGTAGTGGCATTGCATCCTGTAATAATTATGTCATCAACATACACAAGGAGATAGACAAGATTACCTTTGGTGTTGAAGATGAACAGGGATGTGTCCGCATGAGAGTTTGTAAACCTAGAAGCGATAAGAAATTGTCGGAGCTCATGGTACCAAGCTCGTGGTGCTTGTTTGAGACCATATATAGCCTTCCGTAACTTGCATACATGGGTGGGATTATCACGATCAAGAAAACCTGGAGGTTGAGCCATGAAAACATCTTCAGAGAGATGACCTTGTAGGAAGGCATTGTTGACATCAAGTTGATGAAGAGACCACCCTTGACTAACAGCAAGACTGAGAACCAAGCGAACAGTAGTAGGTTTAACAACTGGACTAAATGTGTCATAATAATCAACACCAGGGCGTTGGTGGAACCCTTTGGCAACGAGTCGCGCTTCGCACCTGTCAACAGAGCCATCAGGTAGACGTTTAATTCTATAAATCCATTTACAGCCGACAAGGTTTTGCGTGGAATCAGGGGGGACAAGTTCCCAAGTGCCATTTCGGACAAGAGCATCGTACTCCTCAACCATAGCTTGATGCCATTGAGGGTCTTTAAGTGCTTGGGTTAGTGTGTGTAGCTCAAGGTGATTGTTCGAGGTAAGAGTGACGGTGACATTAAGTTTTCGGATGGGTTTATGGATTTGGTTTTTAGCACGAGTGGTCATGATATGGGTGTTGTTGGATGGTTTTGGATTAGGTAAGTCTGGATTAGTGTTTGTGTTGTTTGAATTTTCTGAGCAAGCAGATGGTGTAGCTTGGTTCATCAAAGGTTGACTAAGAAGAAGTGTAGTTTCGGAGGGGGTATAGTGGTTGACCAAAGTTTGAGTGTGAGAGGGATCCGAGCTTAGGGGCGAGGCTGTGGAAGTGGTGTTGAGTGGTGCAACCTTAGTAAGAAGAAAGGATGCTGACAAAAACCAATCTGGTAGTGTTTGTGGACTTGGACGATTAAGATGACTTTGAATGGAGTTGAATGGAAAGACAGTTTCCACAAATTTGACATGCCGGGATGTGTAGAGTTTGGAAGTGGAAGGATCGAGACAAAGATAGGCACTTTGGGTGAGGGAGTACCCAACAAATACACAAGGGATGGATCGAGACTCAAGTTTATGACTAGAATAGAGACGAAGCCATGGATAGCATAAGCAACGAAAGATACAGAGTTTTGTGTAGTTTGGTGGAGAACGGAAGAGGGACTCATAAGGAGAGAGGAGGGAGAGTGTGGGTGTAGGCATGCGATTGATGAGATACACAGCGGTGGCAAAGGCATAATTCCAGTATGTAAGCGGAAGTGAGGCGTGAGTGAGTAAAGAAAGGCCAGTTTCAACAATATGTCGATGTCAGCGTTCGGAGAGACCATTGTGCTCAGGTGTATGTGGGGGAGTGGTGAGATGAGAAATTCCATGAAGGGAGAGGAATTGATCTAATGCTTGATATTCCCCACCATTGTCGGAGTAAAGAATGACAATTGGGTGTTTGAAGTGATTTTCTACTAGTGCTTTGAACCGAATAAAGACATCATAGACATGAGATTTCTTCTTTAAGGGGTAATACCAGACATAACGTGTAAAGTGATCAACAAAAATAACATAATACTTGAAGTCATCCACAGAATAAACGGGGGAGGTCCAGACATTTGAAAATATGATTTGTAAGGGGTGAGATGAAATAATTGGAGATGTAGAGAAAGGAAGTTTGTGACTTTTATTACTTAAACACGCATTACAGTGGGAGTTTTGTAACATAGAACAAGGCAAAGAGAAAGTGGACATAATGTGTTGAAGAATGGATGATGATGGATGGCCTAACCTAGAGTGCCATTCAGAGAAGGTGGTTTTGACACTGGAAAAGGCAATGAGTGGAGAGGATAATATTGGAGAGGAGGTTGGCCACTCATAGACGCCATCTTTAGTGTTTCCCGTCAACAGAATTGCCCCCGTGCTTAGATCCTTAACATGAAAAACAGTGGGTAAGAATTCAATAGAAACATGATTATTGTTGCAAAATTGATAGANCCACTATCAAGCAACCATGTGGGGGTGTCAGTGGTCTCAAGAGATGCAAAGTGTGCACATGGTTGCCATGGAGAGGTAGGACGAGGAGTCTGTAGGGGTGTTGTCGAGGAAGCAGATGAGTGTTGAGTGTTGACAAGTCGATAAAGGGAGCATCGTTTGACAGTGTGTCCTTGAGCACCACATCCTTGGCAATACCCAAGATATGGACGTGGTGTAGGTCGATCATTGCACGGAGCATTTGATTGTTGTCCTTGATGATGAAAGGCAGTTGTGGAAAGACGCCAAGGTCGACTGCTGTGTTGAATGACAGGGTTTACGGTAGCCGGGAAGAATGATGGTTATGCATATGATATCTGGAGAGACGCCTCCTTGTTGATAAGTTTTTCATGAATTTCATCAAAGGAGATGGGCATTTCACGAGCATTGACGGCATCAATAATTCCTTTGTATTCTTCACCAAGGCCATCAAGAATTTCATCAATGAGATCTTCTTCATCAACGGGTTTTCCAAGAAGAGCAAGTTCATCCGCCTTATTCTTAATAAACTGCATATATTCGTTGATTATCTTGGAACCCTTGACACAGTTCTTCATTTGGTCCTTGATCTGTTTGATGTGACCATGGGATGGTTTGGCATAGGTAGTAGCCAAGCTTGCCCAAGCTTCTTGTGAGGTGGAGTTGTGGGCGAGAAGAGGTTGGATGGGTAGAGACACTGGCCCAAGAAGTGCACTGAAGATGAGACGATCCTAGTGCTTCCATGTTGTGTGGGCTGAATTTGGGGCTGACTTGCCACTTACGGTGATGGTTGGTGTGGGACTGGGATGAGAACCATCAAGAAAGCCATATAGGTCATATCCTGCTAGTAGACTTCTGATTTCGAGGCTTCATGTAATATAGTTGCTGGGAGTTAGTTTTGTGATGTTTGTAATGTTGATGGTAACAAGCGGATTAGCAGGGTCTTGAGTATTTTGAATGGTGGTATGAGAAGTTGCAGAAGTTTCGTCGGAAGCCATTACAGAGAAAGGGAGAAGAGAACAGGTCAGAGACACGGAAGCTCTGATACCATATAAAAGTTGACAAATACTGGCTTGCGTTTCATTGAACAAATCTGAGGTATATATATAAACGTACAGGAGATTGGCTATTGACTAAATCTCAATTAAATATAAATCAAGTATTCTAATTTTAGCTAATTGCCTAATCTATGGGATTTGTTATCAATACAGATAGAATACATAAATAGAGAACTTAATGAGATTATTCAAATCCATAGGTAATAAGTTAATTCCTCTAATACTCTTCTCATGAAAAATTGGACAATTACTGTTGTAGGGCGTAAGTATTTGATGAAAACAGCAAAATGGGTGCACAAGAACGAAGAAAACCAGCTGCACGGAAGCATCAAGAGAGCTTTGGGAGAAAATCAAACTGGTTTTGCAAAACGAAGAAAAAAATAGAAATTAACTAGGCGTAGAAGGGGTAAAGTTAGGTGTTTGTGTGTTATACACGTGGCCTTATTTAACTGGTAGTACATGGGTTACAAAATGACCCAAGTCTAGAACCGGTCAATGGAACATCTATCTATACCATATGAACTATCTTTTAGAAAAGAATTAATATTAGGTGCTTATGCTCTGGAACTTATGTCTTTTTATTCATATAAAACTTATCACATTTCTTCTATATGGGATATGAGAGTTTTATAATATAAATCCAACATTTGCTACAAATAAAGAAATTGAATTTGAGTTTGGGAAATAATAATTAAATATTAAAATTTTAATTCAAATTTAAACTTACAAGATGGAGATGATTGAGGAATGATCTTATGTATACAAACTAAAAAATTATGAGCCCACAAAAAAACATAAACATAACTTATTAGTTCAAAAGTAGAGTATCGATGAAATCATACAAAGAAAAAAATTATACGAAATAAAATGAATAGGGTAGATAAATGAAGGCTATGATATGTTAAAAAAAATGACGCCAAAATTAAAAAGAGAAAAGGGGAGAACATGTTATCTTTGTATAGAGTTTTTATGAGGGTGAAATGTTCTTCTATATAAATAGAGAATAAATTAAAAAGAAAAAATATTAGTTTCTGAATTGATAATAGAATACTTAATGATGAAATTGGCTCTATTTTTAGTGTTTTTATGCAGGAAAGTATTAATTTTTTTGTCTATTATTTTTGTAAATATATATGATTGGAAGATCAGTTTTTTAAATTAGTTTGAATTGATAATAAATGTTGGAAAATGGCAGTAAATGATGTGGTTATAATGCATTCCTTTTAAGTTTTTGGTAAAAACACAATTTATTAGGTTAAAAATTAATATTTTGGATCCATGGTCAAATATAGGTCAAATTAATTTGGTATGTGTTAAATTAATATGAATTTTTTAAAAAAAGTGAATTGTTTACTTCGATTGTCGACTTAAATGGTCATTGATTATAATTTGATTTCATTTTTTGAAAAATTTCTTTTTCTCCCCAAATTGCTGTTTCCTTGATTTTTCAAATTTTCCTTTTCAAGAATTTTCTAATGTGTCACATATAGCTGGCATATGTCAACTCAATTTTGTTCTAAATTGCACTTTTGCATGTGTCATAATTTCTCAACTGAAATTGATGAAAATATTTTAATGAAAGATTGCCATTTGTGCCTCACTAACATATCTCCTATTTAATTATCTTAATTGAAATTCAATATGTTACTAGTTACCATGTTTAAAATTTATCTCAAATCTTGATCTCAATTTGTTAGAATTTATGTTTACAAAATAACGTTGTTATTAATGGTAAAACATAATTTCTAAGATGTAGTGGTAAAAATGAACTAATTATAATAAAAACTTCGCATTAACCAGTTAAAAGTCGGGGGGAATGTAATTAATTATATTTAAGATCAAGGAAAGAGGATTCAACTAGATGAAAGAAGCATTGCAGGTCATGTTTATAGTAATTACTCCTACAAATAGTGAAATTTCATGATCTTCCACATATGAGCTACATGTGGAAATTTCCTCAATTCCCGATTGATAGTTTGCCTTATTACTGTAGAAATTTTCAATGGTTTGTCATCAGAAACTATCTAGTAACATTTTCCATCAGCTATCCATCAGGAATTTTTTGATAATTTTTTTTCACTCAAAGTTGTCTGCTAAAATGATTCTTTTTGAATTCAATTCTTCCTATGGCTACATGCCTGAAATTTCTGACGAAAGTTTTCTAACAGCTATTCTTATAAAGTTTTCAACGGATAGCATAGGAAAATTTTCAGCCACAGTTCTGCCCATTTGCAAATGGCTGTCCATTGGAATCGGCTTTTTTGAATAGCTAACCATCAGAACTGTCCATTGGGTATGCAATAATGCAAGACTCTTTGGTTAGTACAGTTACTACCCCTGGTTGTTGTTTTCCTCTTACTCTTTTTCGTGCTTTCTTTAATTTTGGGCAGATATCTTGTTTGGTCTTTTGTGGCTAGCCTCTTGCTGGTGCACTTGTGATTTCTTGTACTCTTTCTCTTCAATAATTTTTTTTTTCACTTTCCATTAAAAAAAAGTTGGGGGGAGGGGGGAGGGGCTTATTTTTATGAATTTGTAAGTATTTGTGCTATAAAAATATGGGTCCTTTTAGCATCACAAATGTCATGCTTCCGTGATTTTCAAAAAATATTAACACCCAATTGGTTATTGTTTTATTTTCAGTTCTTTGTTGTTTAGGGTTTTTCAGTTTTTTTGTTTAAATCCAACCTCGCTTAAGGGAATTAATACTATTACATATACCTAGTATCACATAAATAATTTCTTTTTATGAGTTACTTACACTTTTATGAATTTTTTAACTTACTAAATCTGAAAAAACTTGTTATTTTGAAATAAAATAAAATAAAATTAAGCTTTCATACTTGCTAAGGTGAAGGGTTTTGAATAAATATCCTATTTCAGTAAATAATTACTGTATATAGAAATAAACACTGCATATAAAATAAAAAAAATTATAACCTATCACTAATCATTCTAAACAAGCTAAGTTTTTAAAATAGAAAATATCATAACATGGAGTTTTTGTTATCCGCAAGCAAATTTCATTCATACCATGATAAAAATGATACTTGCAAATGAGCTCATGTTAACACCCAAGAAATTACATTAATTTCTTGAAAAAATCAATCTCATATAAAGGTATTGTAGGTATCTTATATATAAATTGTAATGACTCAAGTCCAGAACCGGTCAACGAAATACTTACCTACACCACATGGGCTATCTTTTAAAAAAGGATAAGCGATAAGTGTTTGTATTGTAGAACTAGAACCTATATATCCACATAAGGCTTCCGACAATTCACTCATGTGGGATATGGGGGTATTACAAACTCCCCCCCCCCCTCCTTATGTACCCAACATCCTCGTTGGAGTCATTCAAATTATTTGGTTCCTTGAACCAAGTAACCTCTTTAATCAGACTACTTAGCCCCTGGCCAAGTAGCCTCTCAAATCCAGGATTAGTCCCAATAGACGATGCATGTGCACACCTATTATGCCACACCATCGTGGTCCCAGATCAGCTCTGATGCCATCTGTAATTACCTAAATCCAGAACCGGTCAACGAAACACTTATTCACACCATATGGGCTATCCATTAGAAAAGGATAAGCGCTAGATGCTTGTGTTTTGGAACTGGAGCCTATATATCCACATAAAACTTCGCACAATTCACCCATGTAGGATATGGGGTGTTACAAACTCCCCCCACCCCCCTTATGTACCTAACATCCTTATTAGGGTCAGTTGGATTACTTGGTTCCCCGGATTAAGTAATCTATCTTATCGGACTACTTAGCCACTGGTCAAGTAACCTCTCAAATCCAGAATCAGTCTCAGTAAATGATGTATGTGCACACCCATTATGCCATACCATCGCAGTCTCAAGTCGGCTCTGATACCATCTGTAATGACTCAAGTTTAGAACCGGTCAACAAAACACCTACCCACATCACATAGGCTATCCATTAGAAAATGATAAGTACTAGGTACTTGTGTTCTGGAACTGGAGCCTATATATCCACATAATGCTTCCCACAATTCACCCATATGGGATATGGGGATGTTACATAAATATTGTAATCCATATGTCTTAATTTCTTTAACCTATTTTTAGTCAACAATCCACCATGCATACATAACCAGCCAAGCTGATCATTTGGTGCTTAGGAACAAACATAGGATTCCACACTAGTTTCCATCATGAACATAAAGTATTTTGAGACCTCGTTTAATCAAACAAGTCTGCACTATGAGTTCGTGCCGGATGATATGCATTCTCTCCAAATTTCAGCTTAAGCCACTCTAAGACTACCTTTCTCCCATATATATTTTTTTGAAATATTTCATTTTTTTTAACTTAACTTTCACTTGAATTTATTCATATTATTATTTACTAGAGAAAAACTTAAAAATATATTTAGAAACTTTTAGGCCATTATTTATCATTTATATATAAATTTTTTTCATTTATGTACTAAAATGTTGAAAATAAAAATTAATAGATTAATTGCTATAAATAGTGAATGTTGCAAAGAACTTAAAACAAATTAAGTAACTTTTAACAGATTTGCCCAACACCAAAAATCCATTTCCTTCTTCTAGACTTCCACCATATGGAATAAGCAAGAGAACAAGATAGTGCATGATTACCAACTGTAAGCAAGAGGATGACAATCAAAGCATCAAGAAAAAAAAATAACAAACCCAATAGAGAAATACTTAATTGGTAAATAAGATTAACAACAGAGACGTTGAAGCACAAAGTCATCTAAGAAAAATGAAACCTTTTTCTGTTTGTTTAGCTTGTTAATTTGAACTACCGGTTCCAAGCCATTTTTCTGAAACCTGGATTTCTTTAATTATTTTCAAACGCAAGCTTGCATATCTCCTCAATTCATCACATAGCATTTAATATATATATAGAGTGGTAACTTTGAAAATAGATTGTTAAGAAAGTATGCAAGTGGGTTATCTAATATGGTTGAAAATTATATAAAGTGGGATGAATATATGTTACTGCAGTCTCTTGTCCTATTAACTCAAACTTTTAGAAATATATGTAAAATTATGACTATATGATATCTGATCAGTTGGTAAACCTTGTCGATTTAAAACTCTCCAAATAGATATTTGCGCTGAATCCTATTCTTCTAGAGCATCTTCTTTGTTTCACCCCATATGGCACCAATAAAATAATGCCTTGTGTACAACACCTAAACAACTAATTTATGTATTGAAGAGGCAGGCATTACGTCTTTGGTGACATAGTAAGAACCTAAAATTAATCAAGCAATACACTTAATTAAAAAGAAAACTGAGAATCCACCCATAGAGATGACAAAAGCCACTATAATACTTCAATATTATTAATAAAATGAATAATAATAACATAAGACGACATATTTATAAGTATACAAAGAATCACTGGTCCAAAATAAATAAGAAAAACAAAAAACAACTAGCAGTAAAGATTAGCACAAACTTCAAAGGCCCAAATACTTCTTAAAATAGTGGATTTTTAGCCCGCAAAACACGGTCACAAATGGCAAAGCTCCAATGACACTTGTAGAGTATGAAATGCTTTTTGAAATTATCTATTATAATAGTTATTCTAACAACTACAGTAAAAACCATTGTCTTCGTAAGTTGAGGGCCTCGTAAAATCTATTTTCGAGATTTCCTTTTCGATTTTACATGATTAAACCACTCCAAAAAGTCATCTACTAGAGGCTCACACTCCACATTATTTGATTAGAGAGGGATCATCTCGACTCTCCAACCATCTTGTTGGCAATTACAGTCATCTTATTTTTCGTCCAGTAGATTTAACTATAAATGAAATCCTAATATCCACAAGTGCTCAGATCGCCGGCGCCGGCAGAGATGAGCAATACCTGTTGAGATATATTTGAATCAAGTTAGGAACTTGTGGATTGGGGCAAGGATTATCGGACGGACTTGCAGTAGGACGGGTAAGGTGTGGTTCCGGGCGTGACCGGAGTTGATGTGTTGACATCGCCCAAAAAACAAAAGAGGATTGGTTCTTATCCCCTGCTCTTCTCATGAAAAACTAATATTCGATGAAAACAGCAAAATGGACGAATAAGAACGAAGAAAACCAGCTGGACAGAAGCATCCGGAAAAGCTTGGGAGAAAATCAAACCGGTTTTGCGAAATGAATAAAAATCACAAACTAATTATTTAGGAAAATGCTGGAAGATTTTATTCTTAAGAAAAAAAAAATGTACCAAATCCTGCTGGAATATAAAGCAGGTGCTGAAAGATATATCTTCTTAAAATTTAGTCTTGATCAGGGAGTTGAACAAATTTTGAAGATGGCCAAAATGTGTTTAATCTTTAGCGAATTTCTACTTTTTTAGAGATACTAGAGGCCTGTGCATCAGCACTGCTACCAAAATAATTAATTAGGACTAAACCATTTGATTAAAATTTGAGTTAAATATATTTATACTAATTTGCGTGGAATTTTCAAAAAAATCCCTGAGGTTTACTGAATATTTCACTTACCTCCTCATGTTTGGGAATCCTTCACTTTACCCTTGAGGTTTAATAGATCTTTCACTTACTCCCATTCCATAATATTGAGCACCAAAATGCCCTTTCCATGTCCCTTTATATAGGCTGAATTGACCATAATGCTCCAAGGAAGTAATAACACTTTGCTAAATTAACTAAAAATTTGTACAAGATTATATGTGACAAAAATCATTTTTTTTATTATCAATAAAACTTTGCTGGTCAAACTTAGTATAAATAACATTACTCTTTTATAATTGTGTTTTAATTGTAGCATTTGAAATATTGTAACTAATCATAGTATATAATTGAATGTGAAATATGTGAGACAAATCAGCAATTAAATATATTTTTTTAATAAATAAAAATGCCTAGTAAAATATTTGTTCCATTAAGTGAGAAGTAAATTGCCCATGAAGAACATAGCAACAACAGCAGTAACAGTAGCAGTAGTAATAACAATAACAATAATAATCTAAACTAATTCAATATAGAATAAGAACAAAGAAATTTTTTTTAAGATTTTAATGAAAAATGAGTTATAAAATATAAAAAGATGGATGTGATGTATGTGATGTATCTATCAACATGATAGAAAGTTAGACACTAACATTAGTAGACCCTTTTTTTATATTCCATAACTTATTTTTTTAATGAAATCTTAGAAATTTTTTCTCTGCTCTTATTTTTTTTGTTAAATTGGTTAATTTTTTATTTATTGTTGCTGTTGTTATTATTATTATTATTATTATTGCTGATCTAAAAAAATGATTTTTATCACATAATTTTGTACAAATGTTTTTCAAACAGCAGACAAGAGAAAATTTATTGCTAATAAAGAACAGAGTATGCTAGAATAGCCAAAGACTAATTGTAGCAATATGATTTTTTAGGAGTTGCCACCAATCAGTTTACCTAAGTCGATTGGATATCTGTTATGGTCTGCGAGAGATTCTAAGATCGTGAGTCGGTTATGCTAAAATAATCTTATTAAAACGCACGGAAATTGGTACCATGGGTTCAGTTTTATCTTTTCCTAAATCTTTATTTCTAAACCTAATCTTCGATTGAAAATAATTTTAATGAATTTTATTTAATTTAATTCCAAACCGTGAATCTTATCAAACCAACCGGATATGGAATCCTAGACGTCGTTGAAATCTTGGGACTTTACCAAATCCATGAAGAATTTGAAAGGAACATTTTGTTCAAAGCCGTGAATCTTATCAAACCAATCGGATTCAAACGAATAATCGTCTTGGGATTTTATCAAATCACCAAGAACAAATCTTTAAAAAAAAAATTGTGAAGTAATTTAGAATTTCTTAACCGATAATTTTTGTGTGTTATTAACATTTAGATGCATTGTGAGTATTAAATAAAGAAAACAAAATCACACAATCCTAAAGTTAAAAGAAAATAAAGATAAGTAAAGAAAACTTTAAAAAACATAAAATAAACTAAACTTTCTAGGTTATGTTTTATGTGAATTTAATGACTAAATTTAATGCTTGGTCAAACAAACAAATAAAGGAAAATAAGCATCAAAAGCTTGCTGTTAATGGCCTATCTACAAAAATAGAAACATGTTAGTGACTTAATCAGTTAAATAAAAGGTCAGAGGACTCAAGATGAGTTTTACCTAGAAAGTTGTTTGACTGGATCAAATAGAATCGGATCTGAACGAGACGGTTCGGGTCGCAATGACGAAAAGGGTCTGGTCTCGATTCTCTTCTCTCCAGCGACGCTGGTGCGATCGGACGGCTGGGCTTGGACGGGAGCACGGCGGCGACCCCGATTGTGGTGGGACGGCTTCGTGTGGAGTGAGGGAGCGACGTCGGGGGCGACGGGCGATGGAAAGAGGACCGAAGGTGGTCGCGCGAAGCGGTTTATTGACGCGTAG
>KK900288.1:54051-64430 GCA_000696445.1 Aquilaria agallochum
AGGGGGGAGAAGTTTAGGATTTTTCTGGGTGAGGGAGGAGAGGCCAGGGGCTCAAGGATGCAGTTTTTACCTTTTTTGAGACTGAGCTTAGGGTTCTCGTTTTTCTCTTCCCCTTTTCATCAATTAGTGGCCCATACTTATACTAAGAGAGGCTAGGTGAGATTAACTAGGTTTAACAGATTTTAAACTTGATCCAAATCAGATTTGAAGAGATTAGGATATAATATGGTGAAACACCAGTTTAAGTCCAACAAAACTCTCCAGTTGCCTATTTTGTCCTAAATTCTGTACGAATTTCAATTTTACCCAAAACTTCAAGGAGTTGTCAGATTAGCCCAAAAACTTTGCAAAAATAACCAGATTTTCCTAGAATTTCATAAAATCATCAGATTTAGCTCAAACTCTCTAAAGTTGACAGATTTGCCACAAACTTTCCAATTTTTCCCTAAAATCCTCTAAAAATTCCTAGCTTTTCCCCAAACTTTCCTGTTTTTTCTAAATTGACCCTACAAGACCTTTAAGACTCTAAATTAGTACTAAGCTAAATTAACTCCTATTGCTACCTTAGATGACCACTTAAAATTCCTAAAGATTTGTAGACCAAAATAACAATATAACCTAAATGTGGCTAGACCAACTAACTATGCAAAACCCTAAAATGACAGAGATGACCCAAACTCCTAATAAATGATCGATTAGTCTCTAAAAATGAAAATGCCCCCTAAACTAATTTTCATAACCTAAACTTAAGCAAAAGTCAATGCCCGGACAAAATTGGGTGTCAACACTAATCTTTAACTTTTACCCCCTGGCACTATCAACGTTTTCACTAACTTTGCACCTAAACTCAATGCTTAGTAGCCAAATAAGGATCACAAACCCATTTAGCCCACACACATTTTAACTTATCACTCCTATTCACAATCCAAGCAAAACAAAAAAGCTGAGTTTCCTACACAATCTGAGAACTAGACTTCCTAAAGCTTTTGAACAAGAAGTTATTTCTATTGTTCCAAATTTGCCAAAGCACTACATATTTTATAGCAACCCAAACCTCTTCTTGTTTTTTATTTAGTGGTTTATCCAATTGAAGATTCAAAGAGTCCAAAATTGTGTCACCTGGCTCTTTATCTCTTGGGGATATTTTGGTCAGTTTAGCCTATCTATAGAGACAAGGAAAGAGCATTTTGATCCTCACTATTATGGGAAGGGGGTAAGTGAAGGATCTATCGAACCTCGGGGGTAAAGTGAAGGATTCTCAAATAGGAGGGGTTAAGTGATGTATTCATTAAACCTCATGAGGTTTTTTGAAAATTTCCCTAATTTTTATTATAAATTTTTTTAAATTATATTTAAAAATTAAATTCTTTAAGGTATCATTTTCATAGAAGATATGATAGTTTTTCATAGAAAAGTTTAAAAAATATATTGTTCGTTATACTCTTTAATTCTTCTCTTATTCCTCGGCTTCGAGTGACGTATTTCGTAACTATCTTTTGATTATTTTGTTCTAGAACTTTTGTACTAAGTTGATACTCTTTAATGAAATTAACGATAAGAGTTAATTTTTATTTCTTGCTTCTGAGTTCTGGTGCAAAGATTACGAAGCACTGTGCAACAAATACATAGTTTAAGGGTTAAATGCAGAGTCGTTTAATTTTGGGACTAATTTGAAATAACAGGAGAGACCGTTGGTGCCGAATTTTCTCTTCTTTAGAATGGCAACTAAAACAGCTATTATTGTTGTTGTTATTATTATTTCTAGAAAGGAGGGGCCTGTGAAGAAGCTATTATTATATACTTTGGTTGTTCCAAACCATTATTTAATAATTATTCGTAGCTGTTAAAGTAAACGGTTGTACCAAACAGACCTACAGTACTAAATAGAATATGCCAATATGCAGGCAGGCAGCATCCAATGGACAAAATCATTTCCGAGTGTGTTATCTGCAAACAGTAATAGCTTTTTTCTATTTGAAAAACTCAAATTACTTATACTAGTTTTATTAAAAACTAAAAAATTGTCACTATTATTCATTAATTTTTCTGTAAACCGTTCCGAAATATAATTTTCTTAAACCTTCTAAAAATTCAAAGGAATTATCCTGTACGGACAGTACTAACATTTCCTCAATTACAGACAAACGGTTTGGCTTATTATTGTGGAAATGTTTTACAGTTAGCAGTAGAAAACTGTCTAGTAACATTTTCTATCAACTATCCGTCGGAAATTTGCAGGTAATTTTTTTTCGCCCAAAATTGTCTGCTAGAATGAATCTTTTTTAATTCAATTCTTCTGATGCCTACATGTCAGAAATGTATGACAGAAGTTTTTTGAGAGCTATCCTTCTAAAATTTTCAACAGATAGCTATGGGAAAATTTTTTAGACACATTTCTGCTGTTTTGCTAGCAGCTGTCTATCAAAATTGGCTTTTTTCGAAAACTAACCATTGAAATTTTCCATCCGATATGACATTTTCTCTGGGGGGTGCTATCACTTTATTTTTAGTTGAGTTTTTCTATTCTATGCATTTATAAGCATTTGTACCATAAAAATATGGGTGCATCACAAATGTCATGCTTACATGATTTCCAAAAAACTAGTTTATATATATCTAGTGCTACCAAGGGATTCTAAGTTGAATTAGGTTCCACCAAATTATAACTATTTAACTATTATAAAAATATTATTTTAAAAATATAAAGGTAATTTTATCATTTATAAAGGCAAATTTAATGTGTAACTCAATTATGCTATACTAATTATGGCATTTGCATCATATACTACAAATTTTTCTGCACCTTCATTTAAATTGATTGACCATACATGTAGCCAAACTGGTGGAAGTCAAAATTGGAATCACATTTATGCAAAATGATGAATAAAATTGCTTTTATAGATAGCATAATGGGTTGACATTTATTATGATTTAAGTCTAGAACCAGTCAACAAAACATCTACCTATACCACATGGGCTATCATTTAGAAAATGATTAGCACTAGATGCTCATGCTCTAGAACTTATGTCTTTATTCACGTAAGGTCTCTCACATTTCACCCATGTGAGATATAAGGGTATTGCAAACTCCCCTCCCCCTTATATACCTAACATTCTCATTTGGGTCATTTGGATTACGTACTTCCTCAGATCTTCTAGTAACCTTTATAATCTGATTACTTGGCTAGGGCCAAGTGACCTTTCTAATCGGAACATCATAGTTGTTCCGAGTCGGCTCTGATATCATCTATCACGACTCAAAGTCCAAAATCGGTCAATAAAATACCTGCTCACATCACATGTACTATTTTTAAGAAAAAATATTAGCACTATGTGCTTATGCTCTGGAAGTTATGTCTTTATATCCACAAAAGGCTTCTTACATTTCTCCCATGTGGGTTATAAGGGTATTATAATATAGATTCAACATTTCCTACCAAAAAAGAAATTGAATATGAGTATGGGAAATGATAATTAAATATTAAAATTTTAATCAAATTTAATCTTACAAGATGGAGATGATTGAAGAATAATCTTATATATACAAACTAAAAAATTATGAGCCCACAACAGAACATAAGCATAACTTATTAGTTCAAAAGTAGAATATCAATGAAATCATACAAAAAAAAAATTATATGAAATAAAATGAATATGCGTGATAAATGAAGGATATGATACGGTAAAGAAAATGACATCAAAATTAAAGAGAGAAAAGAGGAAAAAGTGTTACCTTTGTATAGAGTTTTTATGAGGATAAAATGTTCTTATGCATAAATAAAGAATAAATTAAAAAGAAAAAAGATTAGTTTCTAAATTAATAATAGGATACCTAATGATAAAATTGGCTCTAATTTTTGTTTTGGTTATACGTGGAAGTTATAATTTTTTTGTCTAATAACTTGTAAATATATATGATTAGAATAAATAATAATAACGTAAGACAAAGTGAGTAACTTTTAACAGATTTGCCCAACACCAAAAATCCATTTTCTTCTACTGGACTTCCACCATATGGAATAAGGAAGAGAACAATATAGTGCATGATTACCAACTGTAAGCAAGAGGAAGATAATCAAAGCATCAAGAAAAAAAAAATAACAAACCCAATAGAGAAATACTTAAGTAATTGGTAAATAAGATTAACAACAGAGACGTGGAAGCACAAAGTCATCCAAGAAAAATGAAACCTTCTTCAGTTTGTTTAGCTTGTTAAGTCAAACTACCGATTTCATGCCATTTTCGGAAACCTTGTTTTCTTTAATTATTTTCAAACGCAAGCTTACTTATCTCCTCAATTCATCACGTAGCGTTTAATATAGTGGTAAATTTGTAAATAGATTGTTAAGAAAGTACGCAATAAAGGAAGTTGCAAACAGAATTTTGTTGTTGTACAACTTGAAGCACTTTCTCATTAGTTTATATACAAGTGTCGTAATACATGATAAACACTAGAGATAACTACAAGTAGGATAATATGTATGGGATAATAAGCTATCTCTTGGAAGGTATATCTTGACAGTTGTTTTCAATACACCCCCGCAATCTCAAGGGTTTGTGAGCTACATTGAGATTGGAACGAAACCTTTGAAAATTTTGGCCAGGTAACAGCTGGGTAAGGATGTCAGCAAGTTGATCTTTAGTTGATATGAAGCGAACTTACAGATTTCCTTATGCCACCTTCTCACGTACAAAGTGAAAGCCTATCTCTATGTGCTTGGTCCTGGCATAAAGCATTGGATTGGCAGTCAAGTAGGTGGCACCTATATTGTCACACCAGATGATAGGTGAATGATGTAAGTAGACTCCAAGCTCGAATAGAAGTGATTGAATCCATATCATTTCAGCTGTAGAGTTTGCTAATGATCTGTATTCGGCTTCTATGCTTGAACGAGAAACAGTGGGCTGCTTTCGAGAACTCCAAGATATCATATTTTCGCCCAAGAAAATGGCATAGCCACTTGTTGATCTTCTGTCATCTGTACAGCCAGCCCAGTCTGCATTTAAGAACGCGTTAAAAAGGTTGGATTTTGACCTCCAAATCTGTAGACCAAGCGAGACGGTGCTCTTTAAATATCGAAGGATGTGTTTAACAGCAGACTAATATAACTCAGTAGGGGAATGCATATACTGGCAGACTTTGTTTACGGCATAAGAAATGTTTGCCCGCATAAGTTTAATATATTAGAGTGCTCCGACAGTACTCCTGTATTCGGTAGCATCACTAAGAGGATTTCTTGCAGTCTTGGATAGCTTCCCGCTAGTGGACATGGGAGTGGAAACTGGTTTCGCTTCAAGCATGTCGGTTTGAGCCAGTAACTCAAAGATGTATTTCTGTTGGGAAAGGATCAAGCCATGTGGATCTTGAATGGCTTCAATGCCACGAAAGTAGCTTAGTGTTCCCAAGTTATTTATTGCAAAATCTTCTCGTAGTGATTGGAGCAGTCTATTTACAGTAGCTGTAGAAGATCCTATAATAAGAATATCATCAACATAGATCAAAAAATATATTATAACACCATTATTCTTGAGTATAAAAAGAGACGTATCTGCTTTCGAGGGGACAAAACCAAGTTCCAACAGTTTCGAGCTTAAGCGAGAAAAGCATGCCCAGGGTGCTTGTTTCAGGCTAGATAAGGCCTTGTTTAGTTTACATATATAAGTTGGACACTTTGGATAAGTGTAACCTGGGGGCTGCTTCATATATACTGCTTCACGTAAATGCCCATGCAAAAAGTCATTTTGCACGTCAATTTGTCGTATATCCCATCCTTTTGAAACTGCCAATAAGGTAATGATGCGAATTGTGGCAGGTTTTACTACCGAGCTGTAGGTATCATGGTAGTCTACACCATATTATTGCTTAAAACCCTTAGCAACGATTCTCGCTTTATGTCTTTCGATGGTGCCATCGGCTTTCTTTTTCAGCTTAAACACCCACTTGCAATCAATTAAATTTATGTCTTTTTTTGGTGGAACAAGTGTCCATGTGTGGCTCTTCAAGAGAGCTTCATACTCAATGTTCATTGCATGCCTCCATGATTGATATTTAACAGCTGTTTCATAGGAATCAAGCTCAACGTCTTCACCTGCAGCAAGTATGGACAGATATGCAATTGTTCCATCAATAAAATGTTTGGGTTTTCTGATGTTGTTTTGAAGTTTTGTTTTCATGGGATGAACAACTGGTGCAGAAGATTTTGGAGCAGGATCCATTGAAACATTATTGGTGGTAGGTATTGACTCGGATGAGTTCAATGTTTCAGGGATAACTGGTGCTGTTTGAGGTGATGTTGTTTCTGCAGTAAGAGGTAGAGAGATAGGAGATGGACTGATCGAATCTGGGTTGAGTCCTGCACTAGAAACTTGTGAGAAGAGAAACATATTCTCATTAAAGACTAGTAGACACGACTAGTAGGCACATGTAGGCATTTGTATCCCTTATGTTTACCACTATAACCAATAAAGGCACATTGCTTGGATTGAAACTCAAGTTTAATAAAGTTATAGGGGCGAAGATATGGCCAGCAAGCACATCCAAATACTTTTAAAAAGAATAGTCAGGTTCGATATGAAAGAGACGTTGCATAGGACACATGTTCTGTATGACTAGGCTAGGTAATATGTTGATCAAGTAATAGGTAGATCGAAAGGCTTCATCCTAAAACTTTAATGGCATAGATGCTTGAGTAAGAAGAGTCATACCCATTTCTAATAAATGTCTGTGTTTTCGTTCTGCGAAACCATTTTGTTGGTGAGTGTGAGGGCAAGAAACATGATCTTCAATACTAATGGAGGAAAAGAAGGTATTTAGTTTGTGATACTCACCACCCAGTCTGTCTGAACCCTTTTAACTTTTCTTTCAAGTAATTGTTCTACGTGTGCTTGCCACTGAAGAAAGACATTGTAAACTTTAGATTTAAGAGATATAGGATAAATCCACACAGACTTACTAAAGTTGTCAATGAAACTGACATAATATTGAAAACCATTAATTGAAAGGAGAGCAAGTCCCCAAACATCTGAAAAGACAAGGTCTAAGGGAGTCTTAGAAACATAACTAGAATTATTAAATGGTAGTTGATGGCTCTTGCCTTGTTGGCAGGCATTAAATATGAATGGAGTGCTACCCTTTCGACAAGGAAGATTACTTTGATGCATGATTCTTGAAACAATTGATGAGGAAGGATGGCCAAGTCATTTGTGCCACTGGTCAATGTCTACACGTTCACCAATGAAAGCCTGACGAGAGGAAGAAGCAATGTCGGCTGGAGGCAGAAGGTAAAGGCCATTCTTACATTCCCCTTGCAGGATATTTTTCTTTATAGATCGATCCTAAACAAGAAAATAATTAGGGTGAAATTCTATGAAAACATCATTATCATGGGTAAGCTTGCTAACAGAGATTAGGTTTTTGCTAATTTGAGGAACATGAAGAACATTAGTCAAGGATAAAGAGGATTGAGGGGTTTTGATATAAGATTGACCAATATGTTTAATTGACAGACCTGCTCTATTACCTACTTGCACCTGATCGGCACCACCATACTTTTCACTGATGGTAAGGTTATTGAGGTCATTGGTGATATGATCATTTGCCCCACTATCTGTATACCAGTTTGGATCTAATTGATAAGAAGGAGTTGACGCTATTGCAGCAACACAATTAAAGTCTCCTTGGAAAGAATGATCAAATCAATGAAAACAAATAGCGGCAGAATGTCCTGGTTTTTGACACACCTGGCAAACAACTCGAGCCCTATTGTTGTTGTTTGTAGAGTTGTTTCCTTTGTAGTTAGGTGAGCTAGTAGTCCTTCCATGCCCGCGTCCTTTTCCTCTGGTGTTTAGACCTCTACCACCTCTATTTGAATTGTTGTTGCGAGTAGCGACATTTGCTAACGAGGAAGTTTGCACCACGGCATTATGTTGTTCCAATCGAAGTTCATAGCTCAAAAGATGACCATAGAGATCGTTTAGAGGCATAGGGTCAATCCTTGTTGTAACAGATGTCACTAGAGGATCATAATCAGAATTTAGACCTACCAGAAGATAGGAAACAAATTCAAGGTCTTGGAGTGGTTGTTCGACTGTAGAGAGAGTGTCAGCTAGCCCTTTCACTCAATTGAAGTATTTGGTGATGCAGAGATCTTTCTTTTGCAGGGTAGATAGCTAAAGTCGAATTTGCATAATTCTAGCATGAGAGTAAGATGCGAACATTCTTGCAAGAGCCACCTAGACCTCTCGTGAAGTTGTAATGTTGATGACATGGGCAAGGATCTCTTCTGATAAGGATGAAAGAATCGCGCTCAGAACCATCTAGTCCTACTGAAACCAGATTTGATAGGCTGGATTAGGAATTTGGCTTGCTTTAGCTACTTCGAATAAGTCTGTGTTCGTTTTGGCAATCTAAGAAAACGCCTCACTAGCAATCATCTTTGGTGGGCACTCAGTGGTATCATCAACATAGTTGAGGAGGCATTGGGCTCGGAGGTAGGGAAGAAATTGATCTTTCTAAAGTAGATAGTTATCTTTGGTAAGTCGGATGTTGATAAGATGTCCAAGGTTTAACGGTAGAGTGGGTAACAATGGTGGTCCAGAGAGAGAAGAGAGGGGAGGGGAAGAAGTTGTTGAGGGATTGAGAGACAACGTGGTTGACGTATGTCGCAGAGGCTCTAA
The DNA here is from genome assembly GCA_000696445.1 of Aquilaria agallochum. Taxonomy (NCBI): domain Eukaryota; kingdom Viridiplantae; phylum Streptophyta; class Magnoliopsida; order Malvales; family Thymelaeaceae; genus Aquilaria; species Aquilaria agallochum. The sequence goes on from KK900288.1 coordinate 62,728, forward strand.
TACCATAAAAGAAGTTGCAAACAGAATTTTGTTGTTGCACAACTTGAAACACTTTCTCATTGGTTTATATACAGGTTTCATAATATATGATAAACACTAGAGATACCTACAAGTAGAATAATATGTACAGGATAATAAGCTATCTCTTGGAAGGTGTATATTGACAGTTATCTTCAATACGCAAGTGGTTTATCCAATATGGTTGAAAATTGTGTAAAGTAGGACGAATATATATTGTTGTAGTTTCTTGTCCTATTAACTCAAAATTTTAGAAACATGTGTAAAATCATGACTATATGATATCTTAGTTAGTAAATCTTTTCAATTCAAAACCTCCCAAATAGATATTTGCGTTGAATCCTATTCGTCTATAGCAACTTCTTTGTTTCACCCCATGTGCCACCAATAAAATAATGCCATGTGTACAACACCTAAACAACTAATTTATGGATTGGAGTGGTAGACATGACATCTTTGGTGACATAATGAGAACCTAAAATTGATCAAGTAATACACTTAGTTAAGAAAAAAAACTAAGAATCCACTCATAGAGATGACAAAAGCTATTGCAATACTTCAATATTATTAATAGAATGAATAATAATAATGTAAGATGACATATTTATAGGTATACAAAGAAACACTTGTCTAAAATAAATAAAGAGAACAAAAAAACAACTAGCAGTAAAAATCAACACAAACTTCAAAGGCACAAATACCCCTCAAAATGATGGATTTTTAGCCTGCAAAACACGGTCACAAATGGCAAAGCTCTGATGGCATCTATAGAGTATGAAATTCACTTTGAAACAATCTATTATAACAGTAATTTTGACAACAATAGTAAAAATTATGGTTTCTGGAAGTTGAGGTTCACACAAAGTTTATTTTCAAGATTTGCTTTTCGATTTTTCACAATTGGACTGCTTCAAGAAGTCATCTACTAGACACTCATGCTCCACATTATTTGGTTAGAGAGGGATCATCTCGGCTCTGCAACCTTCTTGTTGGCAATCTGAATTAATTACGTTCTCAAATACAGTCCTCTTATTTTTCGTCCAGGAGATTTAACTACAAATGAAATCCTAATATCCACAAGAGCTCCGATCGGCGGCGCCGGCAGAGATGAACAATACCTGTTGAGGTATATTTGAAGCAAGTTAGGAACTTGTGGATTGGGACAAGGATTATCCGACGGGCTTGCAGTAGGACGGGTTAGCTGTGGTTCCGGGCATGACCGGAGTTGATGTGTTGGCATCGCCAAAAAAAATAAAAAAGAGGATTGGCTCATATCCCCTGCTCTTCTCATGAAAAATTCGACAAATTACTCCTGTAGAGTGTAAATATTCGATGAAAACAGCAAAATGGACGCATAAGAACGAAGAAAACCAGCTGGACGGAAGCATCCGGAAAAGCTTGGGAGAAAATCAAACCGGTTCTGCGAAATGAATAAAAATCACAAACTAATTATTAGGCGGAGAAGAGGCGAAATTAGGTGTTTGTTTGTTGTTCACGTGGCGTTATTTAATTGGTGGTACAGATAAGATAGGACAGAAGATTTGGTTTCATTTGCGCCCTCAATCAATGACAATATGTAAGCACCATAAAGTACACGTGCTTATATCCGAGAACCAGCACCATAAAAGCCCGGGATCAGTTGGCAAAGCAAATCACTAGTAGATGATCAAGTTCCCGACTCACCG